>JAODTR010056056.1:0-17482 GCA_025399935.1 Amblyopsis rosae
TTTGTCGAGATTTGATGACGTGGCATCCTTGAAATCCAGCCGCTAAGGATCCTTCCTTGACATTGAGAAACACCCACTGTCTGGGCCTGGGTCTTCTCAGACCCACACCTTCACAGGACCATGCAGACAGACTGGAAGATCAGCCGCACTGCTAGGCTGCAGCTAAAAATACGTGACCGATAAGGTTAAGTTAGCGATACGCGGCTGAGCCTACTGACCCAGGCACTGACTGCACCAAAGTCCAATCATTGACGCCTTTGGTCGTGAGAAGCTAGTGTGTGTGGCCGAAACACCAAGACAACCTCTGAGGGCGGCATTCCTTCTCTGCCAGCGTGACAGCAAGAAGTGTGGCTCATGGATCGACTCTCTGCCTGGGAATCTTGGTTACACTCACTTCACACTCTCTCTGGCTGGGGAGACAAGCCCCCAGAGCCGCCCTCCCCCACACTCCTCCCCCCCCCCCCCCTCACTCACTCATTCCATGTTCCTTCTCTGGAATGAGGGGGAGGGGGGCAGACATGCGACAGCTGCTTCATAACACAAATGGGCTAATTAACACCTGCTCTATAACTATAACCCATAATGTGCTATTGGACAATGAAACAAACATCAAGCACTTGGCAATAATACATCAACTTTATGAGACTATGGCAGAGAACAGGTGAAAAGAGATATATCCACGATGATAAGAGACATTGCTCACTGCTCAGGTATTATGTACGGATATTTAGAACTGCATTGTATATTGCATAATAATACTAGATTGTAGATACACAGACTTTAACCCCCTGGACCCAAGCCATTTTCTTTATAGGGGGGAGCCGTACATACTATATATATTGACATATGACTAGTTTTAAAAGCTCTACAAACTAGGTTTACAATTTACTCACATTCTCTTCTCTAATCCTCTACTGTGCTAAAATCATTGGTGTCTTCTTGTCATATTACCCATTTAGGCTGTCTCATGCTCCAAAGTGTGCAGAATTTTGTGTGTTGGTTTTATGATTAATGTTTTTAATTTATACATTAAATACATTTGTTTTGGTGAAATAAATCACAGTGATGAGCTTAGTTTTTCTTATGTTTTCCAATAGATGCGAGAGGCCATCATGGTTAATTCAAGGACATTTGGAAATGTGAAAGTCCATCGAATGTCTCTTTTTTTGACATTTTCTGGATAGGATAAACGGCGAGGTTCTACATAAAGCAATGTCTTTCTATCAGAGCATTTAATCTTCACTAAACATTTATGCATACATTGTGGTACAGCACACCAATGGTGTGAGCTGGAGATGCTCACCTTGGGCACCAGAACGTAGAAGTAGCCTGTCCCGTTGGCCCTACAGATGAGCTTACACTTATCCTTGGGTGAAACGCCAGAGTACTTGGGTACCCAAACCACAGAGGAAGTTAGGCGGTTCGTGTTGAGACTGGAGCCGTTGAAGGCCTCACACTGCTCTTCGCGATAGCTCTTCCCTGGACAGACAGCAAGGAAGACAGACAGACCAGAGGTTGAGAGGTGAAGGAGCCACAGAGGGAGGGTGTGGGGAAGGTGTGTGTGGGGGAAAAGGGGGGGTTGACATAATTGTCTGTTTTGTGTATCTCATACCTGTGTCGGGGCAGGGGTTCAGGTTGCAGGAGCGATATTTGACCCGCACCCCTTGGCAATATTTACCCCCGTTTGTCGGAACGGGGTTGTTGCACTCCCTCTTCGACAGCTGGACACCTCCCCCACACGTGCGTGAGCATGACCCAAACAGGCCCCACTTGCCCCAGCGGCCGTCCACCTGGGAAGAGGCACACAGGGGAGGGGGGCTGTTGCAGTGAAATACAGCCCGCTTCATCCATGTTTACTTATCTCCGAAAGCTCTGGGCCTATCGTTATCGATGTGACACATTTTACACTGGCCAGAGATGTCTTGGAAAGGTTAAATGTGGGTGTGTGTGTGTGTGTGTGGGCGTGCGTGTGTGTGTGTGTGCATATGCGCGTGTGTGCATGTGCCTGTGTGTGCGTGCATACGCGCTCGCACTTGTGTGCATGCGTGTGCATACCCGTGTGTGTGCATGTGCCTGCGTGCGCGCGCACATGTGTGCATGCGCGCATGTGTGTGCGAGTGAATACGTGCGTGTACCGCGCATGTGCGCGTGTGCGTGTGTGCACGTGAATGCGTGCATTTCCACGCGTGCGTGTCAGCGACCTCACCATAACACGGTGGACCTCCTGCTTGTCGGAGCAGACTCCGCGGACGCAGACCTTCCCTTCCCCACAGCGGGTGCCATCCGCCCAGGGAAAGTGCCGTGTCTGGCAAACCAGCTGACCGTGGGCTTTGCCCGTGCACCACATGCGGCCACAAGGGGGCTGCAAGAAGGGACACGGCTTGGAACCTTCCCCAAACGCAAGCTCACACTGGCGGTCCAAGCTGTAGGAGGCCCCGGGCAGCACGTCAGGGAGGACCAGGGGCTTCTGCGGCTGGTCCAGCAAACACTCACCTAGAGAGGAAAGACACCAGGTAAGCGGCGCATCAATGCTAGGCCAAAGCATTTGTAACGGTGGCCAGCTGCACAGTAAATTAAAGCTCACTCTCGGACACCTTATAGGGCGCTCTAGTGACGCACGTGTGTCTTCAGCGTGTTATTAGCGTGTCTTGTAGAACCTCCGCTCTCTGCGCGGGGGAGCGGGGTTCGATTCCCGGAGGGGCATGGACGAACGCCATCACACCTTAATAGTGGGGAAGTGATTTTTTGGAACTGGATGGCCAATCACATTGTGCACTATTATCGACTTGTAATAGCAGTACATGTTTGCTATTGTCATTTTAAATACACGGGGGAGGATGAAGATCATCCATGAAACAGTTGAGAATATGAACATCTAGCCTGGTAAGACCATCCTGATCACTCACTCCGACAGGCTAAATAGGCAGATTGCATTTGAGTTGAGGGACCACCCTCAACTCATCAGAACAACAACTGATGTGGAACAAAACCCACATGGCGATGACTTTCCAAGAACTTATTGTAATGTTTTTGGGTGGGGTGGGGGTTGAGGTATACAGTGATGTCGCCACTTTGAAGATATGGCGCCATCAAAAAATCCAACACACACACACACACACAAACATATCAATTCCCCTATTTTTCTCTTGCCTCTCCTCTTGTTTAAATGCACCCTTGCTGTGGGTGAAGCCCACAGTTTTAATTCAGTGTGCTGGAGGAATAGAGCCATCCACACATCTTGTTTAGACATCATCCCACATATTTTTGTTTGTTAGTTTCTTCTTGTCCAATTGACCCTTAATTGTAGCACGCCTCCCATTACTTTGTAAAATGTCAGCTTGTGTGGTCCTTCAAGTCTCTAACTATCTAAGCGAGAGCTAAGTTGGACTTTACAGTAGTCAAGAATGATTTACTACGTTTTGCATTTACAGTTCAAAACAGTACAAAAGTAACATTTAACAAGCATAGAACAAGGTTTAAATTACAATAACTGTATTAAGAAGTTCAAAGGTCAGACATGTGCAGTAGACAGCAGTTACCAGTAGAACGCATAGTGTATATCTTTCCAGGAACTGATTAATAATAGTAAGAGTTTGACAAGCAGGTGCTGGGGAACATGAAAGAAACATCAGAGAATCAGAAAGATTATGTTTTCATCACCATAAAACACTTCCCAACATCTTACCCATAAGGGGAAACCCCACTAGTGAGACAAGTGATTTGCATTTGGGGAAAAACATGATGGGTCTTTCAGTAGTTTATACATGTTTCCTAATTGGTGGTGACATAAATGAGAGTTTTAACTGGTGGCAAATTTGTGTCCTTATTTAAGGAAATGTTGTGGTGAACTGTCGTGAACCGTACCACTAATTCCACCATTTAAAACTACGACCATTGTTTTTTGGCAGATAGACACAAGTATTAATATATATTTAGCATAGATACCTCACTGCCATGTGCCCTATTTTCCTAGAAACTTCTTCCATTCAGGTCAACCAAGATAAAGTTGTAGACCTTATTTGTGCTTTCGGCGTCCTTAGAGAAGGTTGTAGGAAAGAGAACGCGGTAGTTCTATTTACAGTATAGACCTGCATGGGAAACATTGGGCACTACACCTCACCATCCAAACCACTGTGGTGGCTCTCCCTGGAGCAACCACTCTAATATAGAACAGATGTGTAGGGCTGTATTAAAATAAAGGTTTTAGCGTGGGTCTGTGGCTGAGTTCTGTGGTTTGCCGTTTGGCAAACACTTAGCATCCGAATTAATGAATTTCTCCAGATCCCCCTTTCCTTCTCAAGTATTTTGTTAAACTGCAGCACTGCAAAAGGTCAGGCAGATTAAATATTTGGAGCGTTGATGAATACAAAAATTCCTTATGTCCTTGTTAATGACCCAGACAGAAGGTCTAACTGCAAGCAGTTTTGTGAATAAAATGGAAGGCTCTCTAGCAAGGAAAATGTGAGAGAGGCTACAGAATGGTCACTGCAAGCGTGATGCTACTCACAATAGTCATACATCTTAATCCAGTGACACTTGGAATAAGACACAAACAAGGCTCTGTGGTTTGTGCTTGGACAAGCGTGTGCTCAACCCATGATTAACCCATTGCCAACGCCAAACTAGATGTTTGTCACCAGGGCCATGAATAACAGCTGAGTGGGTGCTTTTGTCTTATTTTTAAACCAGCGTCCCTTAAGCGAAAGTCCAGAAGTTAGGGCTCATGTAGTCTCAGCCTCTTCCGTTCATTTGCACTGTGCTGAAAGTCTGAAATAGACCCCTGTAAGGATGTCAGCACTATCAATAAGTGGTAGTTGATTTTCATTGGCTGTTAGCATTGCCACTCACAAACCTCTACACTTATTTCCGGCAAGACACAAGTGCAGTGCTTTACTAATTTCAGTCTTTCTGTTTATTTTAAGCAGCATAGCCTACTTTTTTTTACATATATACAAGATCTGCAAACAGTCAGTCTCGTGTTCTTTATATTTTCTCAACTAATTCCTCAGTATACATTTAATGTCTGATTTAGTTATTTATTATTATTATTATTATTTATTTAGTTAGTTATTTATTGTAGTTGGTCGTCGTGCATGTCAATCAAAATACTTCTCCCGTCAAGTAGGCAGACCTTGACATAGTTAGTTAGTTACCAAGTAAAGGCTGACTCTGTGAGACTGACCTTGACATAGTTAGTTAGTTAACAAGTAAAGGCTGACTCTGAGACTGACCTTGACATAGTTAGATAGTTAACAAGTAAAGGCTGACTCTGAGACTGATCTTGACATAGTTAGATAGTTAGCAAGTAAAGGCTGACTCTGTGAGACTGACCTTGACATAGTTAGTTAGTTAGTTAGTTAGCAAGTAAAGGCTGACTCTGTGAGACTGACCTTGACATAGATAGTTAACAAGTAAAGGCTGACTCTGTGAGACTGACCTTGACATAGTTAGTTAGTTAACAAGTAAAGGCTGACTCTGTGAGACTGACCTTGACATAGTTAGATAGTTAACAAGTAAAGGCTGACTCTGTGAGACTGACCTTGACATAGTTAGATAGTTAGCAAGTAAAGGCTGACTCTGTGAGACTGACCTTGACATAGTTAGTTAACAAGTAAAGGCTGACTCTGTGAGACTGACCTTGACATAGTTAGTTAGTTAGCAAGTAAAGGCTGACTCTGTGAGACTGACCTTGACATAGTTAGGTAGTTAACAAGTAAAGGCTGACTCTGTGAGACTGACCTTGACATAGTTAGATAGTTAACAAGTAAAGGCTGACTCTGTGAGACTGACCTTGACATAGTTAGTTAGTTAACAAGTAAAGGCTGACTCTGTGAGACTGACCTTGACATAGTTAGATAGTTAACAAGTAAAGGCTGACTCTGTGAGACTGACCTTGACATAGTTAGTTAGTTAACAAGTAAAGGCTGACTCTGTGAGACTGACCTTGACATAGTTAGATAGTTAACAAGTAAAGGCTGACTCTGTGAGACTGACCTTGACATAGTTAGATAGTTAGCAAGTAAAGGCTGACTCTGTGAGACTGACCTTGACATAGTTAGATAGTTAACAAGTAAAGGCTGACTCTGTGAGACGACCTTGACATAGTTAGATAGTTAGCAAGTAAAGGCTGACTCTGTGAGACTGACCTTGACATAGTTAGATAGTTAGCAAGTAAAGGCTGACTCTGCAAGGCAAACTCACCATGCCCACTGTCCAGGAAGTCTGTGATGATGGCGGCACTGCACGGAGACCAGGGCGTGGTGCGGTTGATCTGAATGAGCGTTGGTGACATCATGTGGTTCTCCTGCAGCTTCCCGAACATGTCCTCACAGGCCTTCACGTTGTCATGTGGCATGTTGAGCACATGTCCTGTGGAGAAGAGTGAAGATGGTATGTATGCATGTCACAACTATCAAACCTTTGTCAAGTCAAGTCACTTTTATTTATAAAGCACACGTAAATAAAAAGGGTGACCCCAAGTGCTTTTCAGTCAAAGCAGAAAGATTACCAAAACAAGTATGAATAAAAGGAATATCAGCTATGAAGTAAAAGGTTTTAAACTGGATTAAAGATTGTATGCTAAGTAAGGAAACTGAGTAGAGTAGAGTGTAGAGTAAAACTTGAATGTCCCCAAGGGGCAATTTGGTTTACATCAGCAGTCCGCAGTCAATACAATAATACAATAAGATCCTTTGGGATAAAAGAGCTCAAATATCTGTTAGTAGAACACTTTAGATGATGTAAGTAAGTAAGTAAGACACAATGAGGTTGATGATGCTACAAACACTTCCGCTCGATGCTCAAAGAGAAACGATGAGCTCAGTTTTATTCTGTGCCATAGTTGGCTAGTTAACAAATGCAAACTGCTTGCTAAAAAATATATTGCAAAAAACCTGTTAAATCCATGTACTGTACCATTGCTAATATAGGCTAATAGTTGCTAACGGGAAACGACGAACATGATCCGTTATTAATGCGCTATGAATCATGGGAAATGTCTCTGATCAGGGATAAGGTGGATAGCTTTCTATGGTGTTTTGTCCTACCTGGTAACAGTAACTAGGTAGGACAAGTGAAATGGGGGGGGCTTGGGAAACTTTGCTATACATATACAGTTTATCATTATCATTATTATCATTATTATTATTATTATTACTACTCCTGTTTGTGCTGCAGCACGAGGCGTCTGCAGCGCAGCACCAGACTAGTACCCATGATGGCATGCAGTGGAGCGGTGCATACCTAGCTCGTGAGCAGTAGTAAAGGCCGAGGGCAGGCCGTCGTCCTCAATCACAGAACAGCTCCTCTTGGGGTCGCACACGGTGCCGACGTCAGCCATGCCCAGGGTGTCACACGTCGATGCGCCGCAGAGGTCCTGGGCAGAGGACAACATGAACACGTTGGCCACTGAACAGTGAAACGTCGGCTTTATTAAAGGTACAGTCAGTCATTCTGGAGGACGCTTGTTGATATTTGAAACGCCTCTACTTTCAATGCCATACGGTGCTTCCGCAGAAGACCCCCCCCCCCCCTTCCCCTTCTCACACACACACACACACATACACATTAGAAATGTATTGCCATGGCTAGGATATTGTTGTGTGGTGTCAGTCTGCACCACTCTGCTTGTGTTCCCATGCACAGAGCCTGGGCTGTGTAGTAACACCAGATTATATTTTCAGCACCCACACAGAATTAGCAGCTAGTGAAGCGCGAGGAGATATTATCTGAATTTGACAAAAAGTGTATTCGCTGTGTATTCGCTGACAATACCTTCAATAACAGTTTCAAATGCATCCAAGAGTGTTAGTCTGGGCTTCGCTATTCCTTAAGTGTTTTAAGTGGACAAAAAGTGTTTAGAGCTACTTCCATGATGTAATGTAATGTCACTGTCCCCAATCAAAACATTTCCAATGCTGAAAGCGGTTGTTTCCAAATGACCTATTTCTACACCACAATGTTATAAACAAGCTCTCGGTGAGTATCCATCTGGACGGCTTGGCTGCAGCTACTAATCACAGGGCTCACTGACAACTGCAGGAGTAACCGCTAGACGGCTACGCCCGTCGGCCCAGGCTATAAACTGAACACTCTCTCCAACCACTGCAGTCTCGCCGCCGGACGCTGCTGGACAGCCGAAAGACGACACTGAATGACACTGAAAAGGCTTAATAGGGATTAGTCTTATATCTTATTTTCAGGATTAGTCTTATAGCTAGTCTTAAATTTATGTTTGAAGCAAAGCTATACACAAATGTTTGGGAAGATTGGTAGAGAACATTGGGACTATAGGCTATCACAGGAGTGCCAGCTGTTCAATAAAAAGGTGTCTAACCAAAACAACAAGGTCACTGTGGTGGCAAATCGTGTAGCGACCCTTTACTTGCAACATCGCCTGCTGTTTTGCCGTAACCCTATAACGACACAAAGATAAATATGACTTGCAATGATTTGTAGCATGACCTACAAATGGTTCCCAGTGCAAATCCAATGCAGATGTGCGCATGTGTGCAGATGACATGTGTAGCCTGTGTAAGAACATCTATTAACAACAAAAGGGAGACAAGCAAAATGAAAGAGAGAGCAGAGAGCCGTGTCAGTGGGTTTATTCCTCGCTTTGACCTACTTCTTCTCACACTGTTGTTCATCTGTGGTCTTTCTGCCATTCCTCAAAAAAAAGTTAGTTAGCTTGTTATCTATCAGCATATAGTCTGTAGATTAGCTTTTAGCATAAGCATTATACTAAAGTGGCAGTGGACACCTGGGAGGTGGAGCAATGTGAAAGAATGTCTCTGCACCACATTCATAGCGAGCGGGTCATGTACATTTATGTGCGCTATTGTACATCTTGGTCTCTTGGTGCACATTTTAATTTGAAGTGCAATGCTGTAGGCTGCAACTCTCCCTGGCAGTAGTTTTTAATAGAGGGATTTTATGATGATTACAGACAGACTACATGTGGAAATACCCTATCCTTAATGGAAGTCTTTTAAAATATTTATGAAATATACTGTGTACAGACTTCCTCTTTTATATTATTAAATTACAATAGGCTTGCTCAAGTATTTCCTTTGGTCTTTCATCATGTTTCTCTTGTTGGGTAAGATCATCACAAAGTTACAAGTTAGAGTGTTAGAAACATTCTCTTTACAGTGAATGTCTTGGAGAAAGATTACTGTCATACGATGCATATTTAGAGTAATTTAAGAGTTTAAATACTCAAGCTGGACAGGAAACAAGTTATAAAACCTCGACATTCCACAATGGGCTCCTAAATAGCAGACGAAGCTTGTTTCCATGCAGCTATATGCATAGAGGAAATGACAGTAAACCAAAACATTACCACTGACCAATGTAAATGTTTACTACATATTGCTCTGCATGCTATTTTAAGTCAATTTTAATTTGCAATGCTAACCATTCCACACCAACTAGATAATAGATAGTATTGAGGTTATTTGTATGATGAGGAAACATTGTATTGAAAGGAATCAGGATGTATTTACAGTGTTAAACAAGCCCTTATACCTCAAAGCATGTCTGTCTGTCTGTCTGTCTGTCTGTCCTACATAGCAAACCACTGCACCATGACTCATTCGTTGTCTGCAGGGGTGATCCTTTCTATCAGCCGAGTCAGCAGAGTCATGCAGACTGGGCATTGGGTGAATTGCATTGCAACTGTTGTTGTTAATGCCAAAGCACTTAACTAAATGACGTATCTCCATGAATCTGTGCTGGACATGATTATGCAACGTATAACTTGTGCACAATCGCAAGCAGGTGTGGCAAAACCTCGGTGACGATTTTACATCTCTGACATCCCCCACAATCCTCTCTCCCTTAAGGGGCATGTGTAATGACTTGCAGGCAAGGGAGTGGGGGGCTGGAAAACACACAGCTGGAAGTAAAATTGTGTGGCTGGAAGAAACAGGACACTTCCGACCGATGCATCCCTCGGGGGCACCGGAGATTCGTAAATGTTTCAGTAAAGAATGCTGCTCTGCACGATTCCTTATTTTATGTAATTGTGTATATGTCACCATGATAGGCATACATACAGCCAACAAGCAAGAAAAATGTTCTTTCATTGCAGAAAGTCTTCACACTGTAACAATATTGCTAATTGCCTTGTGCTTGCCATGGCTCTTGTTCTCTCTGACAAGATAATAAACTAACTGAAACGTATCAAATTACTAAAGCAAGTTATTGACTTGAGCTGTGGGTGTTTGCCAAGGCTCCCATAAAGTTGTCTGCAAATTGGTTGAAGACAGGTCTGAGAGTTGCTTCACATCTGACGTGTCTGACCTGTGTCTTGTGCAGCATAAAGACAGTACTGTACCTTGTATTGTACCCTATGAGAAGTATGAGATGGAAAAGAGTAGCAGCCTATGTGTCTCATAAAAATGGTTTCTAGTTAAATTTTTTGTAAAAATGTAATATGTTTATACAATGTACAAGATACGATTTTGTTATTCTTATCAATTCAACATAAGCGTGAGCATTTTCGTTTGTGTTCTTAAATGAGACTAATATGACTGTGTATTATATTACTTTATATAATGCGCATGTCTGTGCGTAATTACGCACACATATTGTACATTCTTCCATCTTCCATCTCTGGTTATGTTATGAACCAATGTCATCAGCCCTTACCTGTTTAGTGAACAGTATTGCTGTATCCCAATAGTCTGAATGCTTATCGGTATTCTTGTTGATTTTCTTCTGCCAGGTGCAAAAGTTCCTCAGAGTCATGGCCGCGTTACCAGACACCTTCGGTCCTTTATCATCCTCACTAATAACCATGAACTTAACAACCACGATGTTAATATAGTTTAGAATGCTTGGATGTTTGTAAAGCCTTGCCGCCACCGACATCAAGGTCAGCACGTAATGTTTTAGGTCATCTCCGTGGAACTGTGCCATGGACTCGTCGGCTACGACAAGCGTCTCCACGTATCTAGGAAGAGAGGCGAATCTCTTCGATCGTCCCATTCCCCTTAAAACGTTTTCAGTCACATTGTCATAATTATTTAGCTTCCTGTATTTCTCCAGAGATTTTGCAACACCGGGGCTCGTGTCACTGTCCACTGCACACCTAGACGTTGTGTTGCTGTTCATTATATTGTTGGGTCGTCGCCGAAGGATGTGTGCGGTCTCTGCGCTGTTGGTGTCATTTTGGATTGGACTGATGAAGTATTCCCAGCCTTGGAATCCAAACGCGCCATGTAAACCTTTGCATAGACTTAAAGCAGCGTAAGAATATTGGTCTGCATTGACATAACCAGAGTAAAAACACCGGCTGAGGTCGGTTGTAACGTCACCATTTACCAAGATCGTGTCTTGTACAGAGAAAGAAGTAGCGAGGAAATTGGAGTCTTGATGTAAATCGAGAAGAAAATCCTGCTGGAACGCGTGTATTTTTATAACACATCTTTCCCGGAGAGCATCCACGTCGTTGACAAAATCGCCCTTTTTATATTTTTGATTATCCAATCTAATGGGGAAGCAAAGTTCACTTTGCATGCAATGAATAGGCTTCAAACAAGATATGACAAAGTAGAGGAGAAACGCTATCCTAAAAAACATGACTATATTTGCATTCAGTAAAGAATGCAATAATCAGGGAAGAAACAAAAGAATATTGCCTAATCTGCAAGCACAAATAAATGTTGGAAGCCAATACCAAAAAAAGGGTATAATCCAAGACACCGTGTAGCCTTTTCTAAAACATTATTGCTTCAACTTCACTCCTGCTGGCCACGACCCATTCCTATCCTCCACCTGTGGACTGAGCCGAAAGCCGACTTCTGTAGAACTTATGCATTTTCGTCATGTGTAAAATAATGGAAATGCAATCTCCCTTTCGGTGGGGGCAGTCTTTAGGAGCGCCCATTGGATGCGCGCCTTACTTGCGTCCACTTCAACCTCAGCAAATAGCAAGCCTATCACCATCTCCTCGCCGACCACACGGGCAGATCTTACACTTGCCCGGCTTTTTACGTTATGCTGCAGCTGTGTGTGAGCAACGCCCCATACATCTATATATCTCATATTTCGCAGTTGGTGAAAAAAGTATTATTCTGCACTTGTGTTCATACACTTCGGCCTACGCATAGGCTATATGACACACAGAGAAATGCACGCATGCTGTATGTAGCCACACTTTAGTCTGTAGCCTACTGTATTTTAGTCTTGTAGCATATTTTCCTTATTTATATATAATAATAATAATAATAATTATTATTATTATTATTATTATTATTATTATTGATTAGGGCTATTTTAAAGGACTGTTTCAAGGTCTAACAAGGGACAGGGTACTCAAATTAGCCTATGCTATAAACGCTGCATTCAATTTGTTCCAGGTTATTGTGTCCCTGACAATATACAGAAATGAATGAATCAACGAATGAATGAATGGATGGATGGATGAATGAAGTGACGAAGGAACGAACGAACGAACGAAATAATTAATGAATTACCCTTGTTGTGTGAGCTATCCATGGGAGCTATCATGGTTGATCAAAGTCAAGTATAGGCTAATGTAATACATGGGATTTTAATATAGCACTACCGGTAATACATGTGTAACGTAGCCTGCCTACTATGTTCAATTCTAAAACTAGTTTGATGTAAGCCTATGGACTACAGCCTACTCCTACCCATAATTATGTAGCCTAATGGTGGTGAATAGCCAGGAGGACTACCTTTACCATATTTAGCCATATTAGGCTACTGTATGCTAGACCTACTTATCTGAACTGGACAATATGATAGGTTACTGCTTACAAATTCTATTCTTGGTGGGTATATTACTTTTAAACAATTTTGTTCGCCATCTCGTGGTAGACAAAAATATGACAACAAGAAACAAGTAAAAATTCAAGACCGTTTCTAGGAGCGCAAGTTTGGTTGCTATGCTCAGGACCCGCATGAATTTGCTGTCCGTAAATAATCCGATTTATAGTTCGGGAGGTTACCTCTGAAATGTGGAAATAAATGTATAAACACGCTAGTTAATTGTTATTTAGTAATTGTGTGGTTTTCTTAGTATTGAATCCACGGTGTTTATATTTTAACTATCCACTTCTGATCAATGTATTCATTATTTTGAAAGGGCACACAAGCTTGCCTGCTAAGCTTTGTTTGGTAAGGTACGGTAGTCCTGTTCCTGAAAACACACCAGAGTTGGACATGAGTTTATGTTCCTAAATGTAATTTAAAACGTTTAATCTACTACTTAGAGGGTGTGTGTCCGGAGGCAATATTAATATATATATATGCATCCTTAATCTACAAATAGTTTGACATAGATATGATTATTTCCGTTCACTAAAATGAATTCATATCACGTGTTGGAGCTAGTAGGAGAGGGTTCGTTTGGCCGTGTTTATAAAGGAAGGAAACGGTTTACTGGTCAGGTAATATCTCTTTCATATTAATGATTAGTTACTCTGTAATCTGCATAAACATTGTGCGTTTCATATTCTTGCCGAATAGTAATCATATCTGTAATACAATCTCAAAGATAATATTCACTTTATAGCTTGATATGGTTACTTGTCAAATACCGCTGTAGGTTAAAAACCTTCCATGCTTTTCATGGCTTTTTACTAATTCATAACATTATTTTGGAATGGGTTCAATAGCTGTACATCTGGTTTGTGTATATAGTTATTCGTCATCATAGCCTAAAATTCCTTTTTACCTCTACGGTAAGATTGTTGCCCTGAAGTTCATCCCAAAGGTGGGTCGCTCTGAAAAAGAGCTAAGAGGTCTCAAAAGGGAAATTGAAATCATGAGGGGCCTTCAACATCCAAACATTGTACAAATGTTTGACAGCTTTGAAACTGAAACTGAGGTATGTGTTCATTGTGCTGTATTTGTTCACTATAACTTTCCTTTCATTCTAGTATGAGAAGTATGAGATTGCAAGTTATGACATTTGTACTGGTTCTCTAGTTTTTATATTTGGTGATAACACCATTGTCATATGTTCCTATTTGTTTGTAACAGGTTGTGGTTGTAACAGAGTATGCAGAGGGAGAGTTATTCCAAATTCTTCAGGATGATGGAAATTTACCAGAGAGACAGGTATAGATTTATTTATAAGTGCTCAGGTGTGTAGATTAATTTGTAACTGACAAGGTCGTACTTATTTAGGATTTATGATATCCCTCTTTGCAGGTTCAGGAGATTGCCTGCCAGCTAGTGTCAGCACTTTATTATTTGCATTCACATCGAATTCTTCATCGTGACATGAAACCACAAAATATTCTTTTGGGAAAAGGTGGGATAGTGAAACTTTGTGATTTTGGGTAAGTGGTTAGAATATTTTATACGAATATTTCAGTGTTAATAAATCAATATTTTCAAGATATTCCTTACATGTGTGTTTCCTTCCAGGTTTGCCAGAGCCATGAGTGTCTCCACTTTGGTCCTGACATCCATCAAGGGAACACCCCTGTACATGTCCCCAGAGCTAGTGGAGGAAAAACCATATGACCATACTGCTGATTTGTGGTCTCTAGGCTGCATTCTCTATGAGCTCCACACAGGGGCACCCCCGTTCTACACCAACTCCATCTTCCAACTGGTGCATCTCATAGTTAGGGACCCAGTGAAATGGCCCGAGTCTATGAGCCAGTCCTGCACGGTACAGCACAACATCAGTATAATGTCTCCAGTTGCTTGAGCCTGGATATGATTGTTTTGCTTGGTCCACATACCTTGCACTGTATAGAGCCTGGGCAAACTACAACATTCGAACATAAAGTTGTTGCATTACGTATTTACTTTAACGATTGAATACAAATCCAACAGCTTTTTTTTTTGCTGTTGTTTAACTGTCCCTCACTGTTCTTAGGCTACATATTTACAGTATACTGTTTGGTACCACCAGTCTTCCCGAACAGCACATAAAGATGTGGAATGAATGTTTTTTTAAATATATATCTCTAACATGATTCTGTGGCTTTCTAATTGGGCTATGTTCATTTTCCATGACCATGGCAGAGTTTTCTCAAAGGTCTGCTGACCAAAAACCCCCAGAAGAGGTTATCTTGGCCTAACCTCCTGCATCACCCTTTTGTTGCAGACAGAGTTCTAGGTGAGTTTTAGGAACTTGTCACAGTTTGTGAGATAATGGCCAACGTTTCCATTTGTGGTGATATGAAAACCATGATCGTTGTGTGATTCACCGCTCCCCCGTGACTGACAGCGCTGCCAGACACCAGTGTGTTCAGCCCTTTCACAGTCCCACCCAGCCCAGATGTGCTCGCACTCAAGCACCAGCAACTCATGGAGAAGACCGTTCCTGGACAGAGCAGGTTACTGTGCAAGGCCAGAGAACAGATGGAAGACAATAAGAAAACCAAACGGGTACAATAGACAGTCCCAGGCTCTCTAGCGTCTAGGTGGGTGGTACTTGATCTCAAAGAGAAGTTCTAAACTGTTTTGCATATACCTTTTTTTGGTTTATAGAAGGCGAAATGTGGAGCGGAAAATAGAAAGGGAGACTTGGCCCCAGCAAGGCCTGTACAGCCCACTGCATTATCGAGTCATGTTCCAGTTACCCCAAACCCTACGGAACAAGCCTTGGTCCTGGAAACAGCCAACCTGAGCCTCATCGGCTCAAAGACGAAGAGCAGGTGTTTCCCGCGCTTCACGCTTAACAGGAGTACATCAGCCAACGTGCAGTCAAATAAAATCTGCTTGTGGTGTTCGTGTAAGCATGCCAACATTTTGCCTCTGCAGGGGTCAGATCAGCAAAGACTATGAGCAGGAGTTCCCTTCTATAGAGATCGGGCCACGGCTAATGCGAAGCTACAGTGAGAACAGCCAGTCTACTTTATTTGGAAAGGTTTGTGGTCAGCAGCAATATTAAATAAAAATATAAAATGTAGGATGAAATGGGTCATCCTCAGTATAAATAAAGCCACTTTTTGTGTTTTATTAATATTATTTTTTTTTTTTAACCAGGAGAATCAGTTGGATGAAGAAACAGACCCATATCAGCAAAATAAAGCATTAGACCTCCCGGGCATTATTCCTGAATTGATAAACAAGTTGCTAGCATTTAAATCCCAGGTAGTGGAATCTGCATATCATTATTTTTGTTATAATAATAATTACTACCTAAACTGGACAAGCATACTATTTATTTGTTCTCTGGTCAGCTTGTAGATGGGGATGTGGCAACTTTGCAGCAGATCCAAATGCCACTGAAGGACTTGCACAAACTCATTTTGACCTCTGACCTTGTGAGCGGTAGTCCTTCTATTGGGAATGAACTTGGACTGCCCCAACTGCTCTTCGAGTTGGTTAACCTTATTGTGGACCTCCCAGGGATCATGGAGGTTAATACCATATAACTATACTGTATAAGGTTTACTACAGGAAACACATCATGTTTTAATGAGTTAATGAAGCAACTAGGGATACAACGATTAGAAATTGTTGTGGTATGATTATAGTCTGAGAAATAATCACTGTTTCGCCATTACTATGCATGAATTTCACAACACTAGCAATGCTGTTTTCTTTCTCCTGCTTTATTGCCGTTGGCTAGACTCTTATCTCAATGTTACTTTATTGACACTGGTATCTTATTCCCTACCAACTCAATGTTTAATTAATTAACTTGCCACTATGTACTTCTTTTATTTCTCAGTTATTACATTCTGGGCGTGTAAAGATCTCAAATATGTTGGGTCAAATTTGAGTTGTTGGACCCAATTACACTTTTTTCCTGCACGTTTTTCATTTGGTTAATATAATTGAATCTATCTAATCTAAATCTAATCTAATCTAATAATTGGTTAATCTTCTTTCATTTTCAATGGTGTGCTCAGCAACCCTGGAGGTTGGCCTTGCCAGAACAAATTATGTTGGTGCTCTTGGTTTACTGGGAGAGGCACTGGGACTGGGTGGAAGCAGAGAGCAGGTGTGACATTTGATGCCTCATATTATGTCCATCTAAATAATATTGTTGTGTTACATATACTGAAGATGCATGCAACCTTCAATCCTCACAGTCTTCATAATCTCAATCGCTCCTTTCTCTTGCCGTAGACTTGAAGAGTTCTCCAAGCCCTTTGTTAAACTTTTAAATCGACCATGGGCCAACAATATAATAGTAAGTTACTGAATGTGTAGAGTCAGTTATAGTTTATGTGGATACATTGTTCATGCAATCTAGTTTATGACATCACCTATGGATAGACAGTGATATAACACATCTTTCTATCTTGTCTAGCCGCTGGCTGCCTCTGTGTTGTTTATGTTTATAGACCACGCAGTCTCTGTGGATGTTGGCATGGATACCTTAGCTACCGTGCTGAAACACCTGTCCTTGCTTGACAAGGTACTTTCACTGCAGTATTCTGTTGCTGATGTTATGTGTTAAAGTGTCTCTACATGACTTTCCACCAGAGGCCTCACGATACGATGATATTGTAATTTCAAAGGTATTGCGATATTC
>JAODTR010056066.1:0-7500 GCA_025399935.1 Amblyopsis rosae
GAGTAAAGAGCTGGTCCGTTGTTCCACGACCAGGACGGAATCCGCATTGTTGTTCCTCTATCTGAGGTTCGACAACAGTTTTAAACAGACTGTACATATTGTAATCTAAAGTACACATGCTACTACTAGTAATACAGTAATAACAATACAACTCATGGTATGTACAATATGTTAATTTATAGTATAACATAGTAGTGTATAAAGTTAATGCAACTTTCACTTTCAGTCTCTCTTTTCTTATTTTGTCATACTGTTAAGATAACCTCAGCTGGTAGATACAATTTCTCTACTGAATAATGGTTAATGTTGCTATGGTAATAAAAACAGTGGCACACACCAAATAAAAGAAAATGTAACCATGGCAAAGCCTTGAATGCATCTTAGTGGTACAGTATACTGTGCGTGCTATGTATTAAGCCAGTTTTAAACCACTGCTCCTTATACAATGTACACATCTCTGTAATGATTACTACACATTAACATGATACAATAAGACATTTGATATCCATTATTATCACGTGGGAGTGAAACATGGCATGTATATTGAGAACAAGGTAAGTATATCTTCAAGGCTTCACTACAGCATTTATACAGTATATGTACTTTTATGTTTTTATATATTCTCTGTAAACTTTGCGTCAAAACTGTTGATTGCTTGATAAATAAAACGGACCATTTTACTACTCAACTGTTTTGTGCTCTGCAGAAGAGGTCAGAATGCCATCAAATTACATTTACCAAACAAGGGTAGTAGGAGACATTGAGATCTGTGCAGTGAGTCAAATTCAATCCAAAGTTTCTGCCAAGGCAGAAATAGATGGAGCTAAAGTTACCTGGGGTGGATGGAAAATCATTCTAATGACTAGCGATGTGGAATAAAGTGTGGAAGTTCCAGTCCTTGAAAGTTTCGCATGTACAGTAGTTCTGGTAGGATTGAAGCAAAGCATGATAACACAAATGCAATAAATAAAAAAATTCAGATAAATACATTTTCTAATAGATTAAATATTTAATAATATAGTAGGTGTGATGATAATCTATAATCTGTTAAAAGAAGAAAGAAGACCGAACAGAGATTGGGGAAGCACAAGAAAGAGATACAAACAGCGTGTGAAACACGCGAATCAGAGCCTTAACCAAACATTAGAAACTAGAGCGGCCAAATATGTGACACACATTAAAACAAATCATATATATATCCAACCTGCTATTGTTAAATCCATGCTGGAGCCTTTTCTAGTTCATTCGGAGGAGCAGATGTTAATAACTTAACAGGGCCAAGCAGTAAGCATTTAATTAGGTATGAGAGGAATGATTTATTCAACACATCTGGGCCCATAAAATAATACTCTGGACTCTGGCCTTTATAACTCCCCAGCTTTTGTGTGAAAGTGTAATGGATTCTTTACTGAATTTGAAAAACGTTGCAGCATATTGTAGACTGGGTGTACTTTTCAGTACATGTTAAACAATCAAAATCATTTATATTTTTTAACCTTTGCGATGTAGTCATATTAAAATGTCACTTGACCTGAATACAACTTGTTAAAGCTTATATTGAAGAAAGAAATGTTGTAATATGCTCTAAGAATTTATCTGGGTGACGTAATTTCATACATTATAATAGAACAATATGGAGGCCATCATGTGAAATTCACTGCAGACTGCCAAAAATAATAGTCTGAAATGTTCTGGCATACCAACTAAGCTATCAAACTGTGCATTCTCAATAAACCAGAACACCATGTTTACCATATTACAGTGTCGGTGTATATCTAAGCCAATGGAAAGTAAAGGTTTAATGGGGGATAGCAAACTGTTAAATGATAAGGGTGAAACTCAACCCAGTATAATAGGGATTGCATTTACATTACATCAACATCAGCATACAGTACATATACTGTAGGTCAAAATGATTTTAAATAGATTTTTTTCCAAATTGGACCTCAAATGATGTAATGAACGCCTATTTGTATTGAATGCACAATAAATGCTGAGAGCTTTACTGTCATGGTGAATGCTGAATCACAGACCTTTCCATCACCCTGAAAAAATGATTTCCAGGGGAAACAGTGATGCATTTCTGTATCAATATATTGCCTTGGGAAAGCCAGTTACATCAGCCAGGTCTGATTTATGGTCTACATTTTGTTGCTAACAAGACCAAGCGCTAATAGCACAGGCCCAAAGCTGTTTGCATTGTAAGCCGAAGATACCATATTTGCATGTGTGTGTGCACGTGTGGGTGGGTGGGTGGGTATGTGGGTGCAAATTTGGCACTGATTGCCTTCCACTAATGTAACCCAAACCCATCCAGCATCCAGATTGCAAGTGTGGGCTTGAAAACATACACACACACGGGAGAGCATACCTTAGTTCACTGTGCCCTTGTTGGCAGTCTTCTACACAAATACTTTCATTTGTCTATCACATCTGGTTGCACATTGCTTCACACAGCTTTACACATTGTCTGTCTTTTCCAGTTGAAAATCATTCACAGCTAACTCCTGAAAGAAGGATAAAGGCCACAGATTCAGAAATACAAAAATAATCACGAGGAGGCCAATGAAGTAGATTTGCCTGGCTTTGCCTGACTTTTGCGCTCAGATCAGTTTTCTCTGAGATTATAGACTGGATATCCTTTTCGCATCAAAGTTCAAACAGCCACTCTGAAGAGCGGACCAATCAACGAACAGCAGGGGTGGGTGGCTAAGTGACATTAAGCAAAGGCGGTGGTGGTAGAGCCTTCTGTATAGCCATGAGCTAGATGAAAACCGGTTGGTTAAAGCAGTGTTAAAGCAGTGACCTGCATGTTTTATTCTCCCTGCTCCAACACACCTGATTCTAAGGCTTCTACAGAGATGAATAATGACCCATTCATTTGAATCAGGTGTGTTGTAGCAGGAAGACATCTACAACATGCTGGACAGTGGGTCCCCAGGACCAGGTTTAGGAAACACTAGGTTAAATGCTGCTCTAATAGTTTCAACATTAACCCAAGGTCCACGCCCAATAGGATTCAACGACTGGGAAATGGTATTTGAGGAATTATAGCACCAACCATATGTTTGGCACCCTGGTTATAATTCAAGCACAAGCTTCATGTGACGCCATGGCCCTTTATTTCACAGCTTGCTTGATTTTTTTAGAGGTCTAAGTATCATCCTTCTAAGTGGCCAGACAAGACACGTTGGTGCCATACTGTAGGAGAGTTCAAATGCAAAACCTCTAAGTGTATCTGGGAAAAAGTAGCTTTTAGCAACTTAAAACAGCAGTATTTATTAATGTTCCCTATGTGGGTTCACTCATTTCACTTTTATTACAATGAAAAGGATGTGTATCACTGAATGAAAATGAATATATTATTGTATAATATATAATATATTATACAATAAGATATATTATATATTGCCAATTTTAAAAGAATATGTCAGATGGGCTGTTGGGAATGAATGACTCTATTCCTCAATACCTCAATAATAATTAGATATACTGATTAACTCGATGGTGTCTATGTGTCATTTTACAGCAAAGAATAACTAACTTGTCGATTCGGACTGTATTCTCCCTTTCTGCACCTTGATTGACTACTCTTCACTGTATGACCTCCACTGACTGTACATACTGTGGCCTTTACAATGTCTACTCCATTATGAAGACTGTGCCAGCTTATATTAAAAAACCAGTAGGTGTCTGTTTTTGTGAAAAAATAAGAGTATGCAAGTGGCCTGGTAGCCAAGAAAAGTGAGTTCATATTTTATATACAATAAACACTAACTGAGCCAGATACTTGAATAAGTCATGAATCGATTAGTGTAAATGCGTTTACTCAATAATATCACAGAGGAGAATAACAGTGATTGGCTCGATCGAATAAGATGACAAGTCTTTTGATTTAGGTTATTAGTGATGATGATGTATTGATACAGTATGCAGCACATTATTATTGGTCTTGCCTCTTCTTTTCCATCTATAGCACCTACATTATATCAGCTATGTTCTCAGAAACAGTAAATCATCAATTCTCATGTTTAATTCACAATTACTATAACTTACGGTATGACTTGGGTGGAGCAATATGGCAAATACGATGAGACAGCAGTCCTGTCCCAAACAAAATGATGTACACGCCCAGAGAGTGAAACTTAACACCTGAGTGGGTGTCCAGGAGAAGCTGTACAATAACTCTTGACAACATAACAAAACTTCTTCACAACATAGAAAAGTCAAAGAACTTTAATGATTAATGTCAGAGAGTCTTAGACTGGGAATTCAAAGCACGGCGAAAAAAATCAAATCACCAAAAACAATAGTATGACACGCAAGGCAAAGAAAATGAGGAGGGAAGCAAAGATGAAAGCAAAATTGGAAAAACCAAAAGGAGTGATGGAAAAAGTACATCCATCAACTATCCTGCCATTCAGTATTAAAGATGTATGTGTGTGTGTGTGTGCGCGCATGCCGTGCGTGTATGTAAAACTAAACCCTACTGTAATTGCATGTGCACAAGCAGAACAGTTACTGTCCATACATAAGATGATACAATAATACACACACAAACACACACAATGCACGCTCTCTCTCACACACACAGTACAAAACAAAGTACAAAACCTTATGAGAGTGTGATATTTTAATGGGTGTATATTTACAAGCTGCATATTTATGTGTTTTCACATATACTCTATATATATAATCTAAAAGGCCCCATTCATAAATCTAGTGATACAATCTGCACATTAACACAGAATGAGGAGGAAAGGTGTGTGTGTGTGTGTGTGTGTGTGCGTTATTCTGTATCATTACTTCTCCACATAACCCTATCATTCCTTTCTTCAATGGTTTACCCATGAAACAGGGTCATTTCAGCTCAATAAAATACAAAGAGGTGGTGGAGTAAGCGTAAAGGTTACAGAGACAGAAACAGGGAAGGTGATATGAACAAGCAGGATGCTGACCGCAGAAGCAATAGAAGACAGTACAGTAGCTCAGTACTACACACACGGTGAACAACTGCTTATGCACTGGGAGACTACCAGCTTTGTGTGTACCTGAATGCACATGGCAGTTTAAAGGTGTAGTAATTTGATTTTAAAACATTAACAAATCATCTAAAATTGTCACGACAATATTAAGAAATAACCGTTTTGACATTATGCCAAAGACGTTTATGTATACTCTTATGTATTGTAGAGCTGTTGACCAAACTGAACATGCTTAATTACCAGCTAGCCCCAGCCTTGTAATACCACTTTGTACCAGATGGGGCGATGTGAGTCACTGTAGTGTCCACATCCAGTCTGCAGTCAGTCCAACATTAGAACAGGAAGAATCATTGCTGTCAAGAGGGCTCATTCTTGCCTATCAGCCATATTGCAGGTACTGTGTCCCCTCATTAGTTTTGGCTTAGTGTTCTAACGAAGCATATAAAAATTATTTATTTCCAGCAAATCTATTAAATACATCAATATTGCTATCAGATTGCACCGAGTATTTATACTATATATGTATTTATAAAGTTTCTTTCTAACGGACTGTTAAGTAAACAGCTGTAAATGCAAACCTTGGTTGGACAATTCAAAGTGAATTAGGGCGATTACAAATCGTACTGAAAACCCAAATGGCATTGATGAATAATGTTTGGCTGTGGCTGTTTTCTTGTTAAAACTGTACTAAACCAGCCACGCATGAATATTAAAAGTCCCAGTAGTGGACTGAAAAATTGGCCATTGGTGGAGCAGAGTCTTTGATGGGGGAGGGTGGAAGATAGGGGTGGACAGACACGGAACGCCACAGTCTTCTGGTGTAATGCTGCTCCCTAATGGTTTGGAGCAGGTGGCCAAATTTTACACACATATCACCAGCTACACATAGGCAAACAGTGGTCAAAGCAATAGAAACACCATGAAATACATTATAAACAACGTAATATCATGAAATTAACTCCTACTGCAACCTGCCACCCAATGCAACTGAAACAACATGAATCCTCATTAACAAGGTTATTTTTGATGCTCTGAGGGTGGTCCAATAACATGCTAATAACATTGATTGACATTCTGTACTGGTGCCACCTCTGCCACAGAATATTTGAATAAACTTTCCAGACTGACTTGCAAAGTGGCTAAAACAGTGGCGGCATCAGGACTCACAAGGCCATTATGCTAATTAGATGTGCTCAACGCTGCAACAAAGGCAATGTTTTCCTTCCACTTCACACTCTGGGCATAGTTAGTGTCTAAAAAAATCTCTCCAAATTGGTCTACATATTGTATATAAAAGAGACAAAAGCAACTGCTCATTAGCTCCATGGTAACAGTTAGCGCAGCAACCGACAGTCAGCTGTGCTTAATTGGAAAAATTAGCTTGTTGCCCTTTTACATTTTTTTTTTGTTAAAGCCACGTTGTGGAAGATTGAATTGATCAAATATATTAATCTGATATATTATATGTTAATTCAAGGTGGATGTTGATGCTGGAGCCTAAACCAAAA
Organism: Amblyopsis rosae; assembly: GCA_025399935.1. Lineage (NCBI taxonomy): Eukaryota > Metazoa > Chordata > Actinopteri > Percopsiformes > Amblyopsidae > Amblyopsis > Amblyopsis rosae. Next base: position 6,494 of record JAODTR010056066.1, read on the forward strand.
ACGGTTTATTCTATCTATCCAATCTGAGAGCATCACACAAGATATGAACCAATAAAAAAAGAGTGCATGACAATGAACCTCTTTCTTGATCCCAGAAGGAGAATTCTCTTTTTGCTTTTAACCCTCTATTGAAAGTCTTGTTCAGGGACACTTCACCTTCCTTTCTGTAAACCCACATCTGTGAAGGACAGTCAACCTATTACAACCACCGCCTTGGACCCCTAAAGGTGAGCCAATCTGTTATTCAGCCCACATAATAGATTTCACAAATTGGATATTATGCTATGATTAAGGATATAAAGATATCAGGAACATAGATTTAAAGTGGCCCACCATTTCAGTATTTCACAAAATACATGGATTATCATGTCTGCCAGTGTTTTTCAATAAGAACTTTTCATATATATTTTAACAGCATATCAATTATAAAAACATAAAAGTGATATGCATAACATTTAATATTACACGGCCAGTTTCACATACATGGATTAAGCCTAAAGATATTTTATCAATGGAGATCTTCATTTAATGTATTTGTTTGTCTTGGAATTTATAGGCTTAAGCCATGTCTGTGATATTACAATAATATGAAATAGTAAATGATAACATAAATGATAAAAATGAAAACAAACACATTAACTACAAATAATACCTTACATACAGTAGCTGAGCTGATAAAAAACTGTCTCCCAGCAGCAGTATACAGTACAAGCAGACAATGATTTAGCAAGCCTGATTTCCTCATGTAGACTGTACCAAAGACTAGCTGTCCTTGTAGCAAAGACAAGGTCTAGAAAAACCAGCTGGGCATAATCTGTAGCTGTGCGCAAGCTCACAATGGTTTAAAAGGTCTGTGAAATAACTGATAGGCCCAGACGTGCTTTCAATATTATTCATATAAATGCATAAAAGCTATAAGAAAAAACTCATAGTGAAAGAAGGGATGCAACCAGGATGCAATACAGTACATCCTGTGATTGATTACTGTAGGGTACTAACCGTTGCTT
>JAODTR010056066.1:12500-17482 GCA_025399935.1 Amblyopsis rosae
CAAATATCTCTTCACATTTCTCGAGCTTACCGTTCTCTGTGTGTGTTAATAATAATAATATGGTAGATCTAAACAGCCCTGGCTCCATAAATAGGAACATACAATGCTCACATAAACAAGTCGTAGTACTACGCTTTGCGTCAGTGCGTTTCGATGTGTGGAGCGGAGCCGCAAAGGACAGTGGAGTTATATTATTTTGATTCTAACCCGAAGTTCTTGATAATGACTGTCTTTAATCAGAAATTAATAGTTCAAAAATGTATTCATAATGTCGTCCATATTTTTTATAGTAACGCTTAATTAAAGCTAGTGGAAAAATAGGAAACAACAGCACATAGGCCTCATAAAAGGGACATGCTACAATTGCGTTACCATGCCACCCAGAATCAAAAACCAGACTTGAGAAAGAGCGTAAGCCCCTCCCACCCTGCTCCTCAGTGTACGGTGGGGTTCTGGTGGAGATTTAATGCTATCACGAAGTGAAGTGATGACAAATTTCTCACAATTATTAATACAAAATAAATATATTTATTCTGACAGCTGTATTGTGTCTTCAACATTCAATCCTCATCCTCATTCCAGAAAGATTTTTAAATACAAAAATCTCATAAGAGGTTTGGTTGTATTCCAATTCAAGTTTTTGTTAAGGGATACACTTTACATACCAAACCAATACAAATACATACAAATCTAAATAAAATAACTTGTTTGTTTTAGTAGCACATTTTCTCAGTAGATTTCTTCACTGAGGTTTGGGTAATAGTAACTCAACTGTCCTTATCATTTAATTAAGCTTTAATTAGTGCAAGGACTTTATGTCCTTCAGTGACATCACACAGGATGAATTTGATGTGTTTTCCACCAATAACTCTAAATGGAACTAGCAATCCAAGATTGTACACAAGGGATTGGTGATTATAAATGTGTCTGTGTAGAAGGCTATAGCTATATCTTACTAACTACGTACTCCTAATGAAACCCAACATACAAAACAAGTTTGGTTCTTGTTCTTCCTACACACGAGACTGTTACTTCATTCTATCCCTCCCCATACATATCTCATTGTATTTACATTATACTATATGCTCCTCCCATTTCAGATCAAACAAGGACCTTTGCATATGATTTTACACATGTAGTTTTTCATTTTTAATTGACAGCCATAGCAAATCATTATATTTCTAGACACATAAGTATTCTGTGGATCTGGAATCTCATGTACACTCCATGGGTTCATATATTTATAATGTCAATAAAAGTTAATAAAGGATTGCTTTTGCACAATACAATGGAAGACCAAAATTGGGATATAGCTTGCAGCCTTGCCTTTGATGGCTGCCTAGGCACAGAAATAAAACTTAATTCAAAATGTATGCTAACATCATCAGGTTAAATGCATAAGCATTCACGCCACATTGTCAAGGTGAAAATATATGAATGAACAAAAAAATGTATAAATAAATGCAAACGCACATTTTAATGAATGAGCATTTCAGCAGTCCCATATGCCTGATTTGTTTATTTTTGTGAGAATGTCCTGGATTAATCCTTGTGTGAGACACAAATGTAGTCTGTGTGTGTGTGTGTGTGTGTGTGTGTGTATTTGCCACCAGTATGTGATGTGTAAAAGATGGAAGAGATTAAATAAGAGAGAATGTGTGATTGTGTGTGTGTGTGTGTGTGTGAGTGTGTGTGTGCGTGTGAATTGTAGCATATCAGCATATAGCAGGTGACATGTCACAACATCATTCAACAAGACATCTGCAATCTCTCCTCTCCTCATCTGGTTAGCACTCTCTCTCTCTCTCTCTCTCTCCCCCGAATATTCTTCTGCCTCTCTTGTTCAACTCCCTTTATCTCTCTCTCTTCTGCATTTATCACTCTCCAAACTCTCTCTCTCCCTCTCTCTCTCTCTTACTCTCTCTCTCTTACTCTCTCTCTCTCTCTCTCTTGTTGATTTCATTATTCCATTCTGCTATCTCTGTATATATCTATCTCATCCACTATCTCTCTGGGGATAGCAGGCATGCATTTCTCTCTGCCTTGTCCCGCAAAGGAACACAGTGGCCATTTTGGCCATTTATGTGTGAGTGAGTGAATGGTCTAGCCTCCAGTCAGGACTCCAGTCAGGCAAAATCGTCTTTCTTCTCCTCATTCTCCCATCGCTGTCATCTTTCTTTCCCTCTTCTGCTCTCTCTCTCCCCATGGCTCGTCTGCTCTAGATCTCCCCGTCCTTTTCCCTAAACACAACGTGGAAGTGATAACGGCTTTCCACTGCGGCGTCAACGTAACCAATTACAGCTGGTTGCCAAATGTCAATCAAGCAGATAGCAGAGGTTTATTTGCCTTCCAAGAAAATGGGTGAAAGGGTGGATCTCCATACTATTGACAAAATAATGGGGTGTTTAAATGTGATATTGTGTGTGTGTGTGTGTGATGTTTGTGTGTGTGTGCGTGTGCGTGCGCACATGTGTATGTCTGATTTGCCTCCAAACACGGTGGCAATAGTAGATGTTCCTAGCAACCCATGGATTTCAACACACGCATACATAGGAATGTCCTATTACATTGTGATGCTACATCTTGAGTGAGTAAGAATACCGGGAGTGGTACAGTATGTGAAATATATCCATGTCTAAATCCATTTGCATCTAAACTGGGTGAGCTGGCAATGATTCAATGATAGGCTAATTCACTTTTCTTAATATACGTACCACCGTAGGGATAAATTATATTTTCTTCAACCCTTAGAACCTCTATTAAAAACTAAACAAAGACAAAAAAGTCATGCCAACTGACATTCACTCGCATACACATGCACGCACGCACGCACACACACACACACACACATACACACACACACACACACGGGAGGACAAGCCTGAGGACTAAAACCTATTCTATCCATGTGGCTCAGTGAGTCTTTACATGGTGAAAGTCAATTTTACACTTACTTACCCCCATAATAAGAAATCATGTCTACAAGCCTGCAAAACATCTCTGATTTCAGCCAGAGACAGAGATAGACAGCGAGATGGGATGGATGGAGGATAGACAGTGATAGGGAAACAGTAAGACACAGCAGTGGCAAGAGAGGGAGAACTATTAGATGTCTGTATGTGTTAGCATGTATTTGTGTGTGTGTGTGTTTGAGTTCATAAGAGTTCATAAAAACCATAACTATGATGTTTGTTGTCAGTACACTGACAATACAGACGTCTATCTTCCACCACAACGAAACAACACACAAAACCTAAACGAGCGTTAAAGCAGAGATTCTACCTTCTAGCCATCTAGCATCCACTAACAGTATTCAGAAATTAGGCGACATACAGAGTCCAACTAGATGTATTGCCGAAATGACTGTTACAGTTGCTCTGTCAACTGTAACGATACCATGGCATCACTAGATCCTCGATCTCCCAAGTAGTTGTTGTGCCAAACCCTGCAGACAGATGCAAAACAAGTGATTACATTAGCCCTGTCTTGGCATCTTTGCTCTGGCTGCCTGTTCACCTTAGAACAAATGTCAAGGTTTTATTGTGTTTCTGTAAAGCTCTGTACAGTATGGTCGTGCCACGGCATAGCACTTCCCTTCCCTTCCATATACGTGCCAAGAGCTGCTAGCTATCCCGAGGTCTAGGCTAAGACTTCACTGTGACAGGTCCTTGTTCTAGCAGCTCCAAGACTGTGGCATAGTCTGCCAGAGCATTAGATCGGCCGAATCCTTTGAGTCCTTTAGAAGTCGGCTCTGTGTTTGTGTGTGTGTGTGTGTGTGTTATACTTATGGCATGTACTGTAGTTCCTTGTTCTTTGTTTTATGCACAAATATAGAAGACTTTATTATAAATATGTGTTGTGCTTTAAAGTGCTATGCAAATATGATAACAATAGCAAAGACCAAAAACACACTCACACACACAAATGCAAAAACGGACTGCATGTAAATATCTGCTTGATCCCCTCCTTTGTAAATTATATTGTGGCTTAGCTATTCGAGAAGTGGCAAAGCCCAATGTTGCTAACTGTTGCTCAGACAGACAAGAAGACAAACCTACAGAAGTGGACCATTAGGTCCATGTGTGCACAGCTGGGGTATGTTTGAATGTTTGCTTGTTTCCATTCAGAGTTAACCTCTCTATCCTAGTGTGTAATATCCACTTATGTATTGTGAGGCAAGACAGAGCAAATAGGACCTTACAGTGACCATACTCAAAAACATTTGTGTGAATTCACACATTTTCAAATTCCAATGTGAAATCCACAATAGCATCAGGCAATTTGATTATTTTCTTATTGTATATAGGCTATAGGCTTACATCCTAAATATTTCTCTCTAGATCCATGTTGTTACAGAAAATGTTAATAATTGTGAAAAAAAAGAAAAAAAAGGGAGAGATTAATCTTGTGAAATCTTATGAAATATGAACTTTCTACAATTTCTCTTCTTCTGCTGTTTAATCTCATCCATGCATTTGTTTCAAGTCTTTATATATTTGAATAGCAAAGGATCATGTCACACCAAACAACCAGTACATGATTGACATCAACTGCTTGTCATTATCATCTGTCAATCATTATCATTTACATTGAAATGTGCTTGAGCTCAACAGCCCACAAACAGAACATATTTTAATTCACACATTTATATTTACTGTTTCAAATACATCAATAAATGCATAAAAATTGATCTGAACAATTGTGATCCTCATTTGACCATGGGACAGAACACACACACACACACACACACACACGCACACACACGCACAAACACACACACACATTAAACACACAGAATGTCCCTATTTCTGATGCGACTATGATTCCCCCAGATCTATAGTGCATGTTTTTCCATCTGTCCATTTTCCTCTCTCTCTCTTTTTTATTTCAATGGGACTACCTGGCCAAATAAATATGTATGCAATGCTTCCTTTGAGGTAATGAAATAAAAAATAATGTTACAAGGACATTCATTCCTCTCT
>JAODTR010056088.1:0-17481 GCA_025399935.1 Amblyopsis rosae
GTTTTAAATGTTTCCCTGCTCCAACACACCTGATTCAAATGAATGGGTTTGTTAGCAGGCTTCCAACGACCCACTCATTCATTTGAATCAGGTGTGTTGGAGCAGGGAGACAACTAAAACATGCAGGGCACCAGCCCTCCAGGACCAGCATTGCCCACCCCTGGCCTATAGCATGTACAATATATTATATACAGTACTATTGGTGTAGGTAGTGAGGAACATATTAGGTTATATCTTACCCTCAGCACAGTATGGCCTGACATGAACAACCTTTGGGGGGAGATCGTAAGTACAGTGCTATATGGCACAGGTTGACTTTTTTTTAACCTTGGGAGCTTATTTCATTAGTGCAGCTTCAATTTATAGTGTAGTGCAGTACAGTACTGCACAACTGACTAACCATATTGTGTTATAAACAATATGTATGGTATCCAATAAAAGGAATGGAAAATCCCCACAATCCATTCTGCCCAGAGTAATTTAGGTTTTCCTTCATGAATTATCTCCTTATATTTACATTATATTATATATTTATTTACATTTACATTACTGCAGTGACATGTATTGTAGGGAGAAAAGAGTTAGGCCCATGATAGTACCTCCATTACAGTGAGTCTGCACAGCGAAATGCAGCAGTGATACAGAGGTATATGTAGCACTAAGCCCAGATTCAGCTCAGAGGAAAAGCTCAGGCTACAATATCTAAAAAAAATGTATCATAAAGGCCTTGGTTGTGTGTTTACAACCCCAGGAGGGGTGTGATGATAAATTTTACGAGACGATACATGACATTGCGTTCACGAGAACAAGACGAGACCATTTTTTTTCCAATGTCTTCAATGAAGCCCCAAACTGCCATCAATTTGCATTACATTTTTATAATTTTATCAGTGATAACAAGAAACGTATTTACTGTAGTTAGAAAATGTATTGAATGGGCTCATATCTATGGTTCTATATAGGCCCATAGGCCCTAGGATGATACGAGAAATATGCAAATTTTCTACTGTATATGTAACTTAATAATGAACTAAAGAATAAGGCAGAAGGCTGCCTTTACACATCGGGTACCCAAAATGCTGCCACACAAATTATTGTAAAAGTGTCGAGGGGCTATTCTATGTTCATTTCACCCTCACACTGAGTCATGCTGATATCGCGAGACAGCGATAGTCACCTCAATGAGAAATATTGTGACGTTTAAATCTTGCGACATGTCGTTACACCCCTAATCGTTTGCAGAAGCATAATTAGATTACGTTGTCTAGATTTAACAAAAATTAGAAGGTCACAATTTATTTTACATTTGGCAATACATTCACTGCGTGCAAGTTTGCACAGTGTGTTAAAGAAATGCATGTACAAAACGCACACACACACAAACTCCCTTGGTATCTAGTCCATTTTCACTGACAAAATAAAAGCAAACAAAAACAGATGCCCTTAACTGTTAGGTTTCATCATCCATATTTCATGATGGTTATAATTACTGTAGCAGATGCTATTATCCAAAGCAACTTATTAAAAAATGTAGGCCAGAGTTGCTCCATCTTGCTCAATGTGTAGCCTACTGTAGGTAGCCTTGGTATCGAACCCACAACCTGTTGTGTATCTGCCATTACCATTTGCCTACTGATTACATGTGGTAACTTATGTTTTGAAACAGCTCTTGTTGTATAGGTCATCTATTTGCTCATTTTGGCTCTTCTATGCTGGTATGCACACTTTTTGTTTTACAGTGTGTCAAACCTGCTGTATGCTCCATGGAAACCAGTTGAGGCATGTCACAACACTTTCCTGGGGTTCCCGCTAAATGGAATGATGGATTACATTTGACTGACATCAGATGTGATCTATTGTCCATTTGTGTGATTTCTTCCTGAGATTTGGCCCTTCAGTGGGCAATAGAGTAGATGGATATTTAATATTTAATGCGCACTTGTGGTTAATGTAGCCACTGGCATCCTGAAGTCAAACCCTTCCCCCTACCCTTATGGGCACTCGTCGTAAAGCCGACTTGGCTGGATGCCAAGGTGCCCCCCAACATCAACACACACAGGAAGGAAGATATTGTACAGGTGCTGAAGTGTAGCTTTAATAGACAATGGGACAGAAAAACATGCCTTTGATTTTTGGACTTTCTGTACACAAATTCTCTGATGCGAGAACACACACACACACACGCACACACACACACACACACACACAGGCTCTATGACGTAAGGTGCCCTTGGTATCAGACAGGGGTCATTTAATGATATTGGGCAACATAAAACCACAGAGCCTTGCATGGAATCCAGGATTGGAGAGGACTGAAGCATCCTTGGCAGAATCCCACCTGCGTGGCATGTGCACACAAAACCAATATAAGACATTTGGAAATACCAGCTATAGCTTAGGATACCCCAGAGGTTTGCTGAGAAAAGCAGCAATATTGAAGAACAGGAGGACCGAGATAATGACACAGGTGGGGAGGGGGTGGGTGGGGGAATGCAGAGGGCTTTTAATCAACTGGCAGATGCGTGCTTTCTTAGTGGTGGGCAGCATTTGATGATCAGGCGTGAAATGTCTAAATTGAGATAGGTTGGCATTTCCTAAAAGCCCTGCAATATTGTAGGGTTCTTTAATTTTAATTGGGAGCCTAACAGTTTGAGGGAAAAGATCAAAATGATTTTTCTCAGCAATATGGCACACAATCCATGTATAAACTGTTATCAGCACTCACATATCTTCATTAAAGGTTATCTCTGGGAAGCCATTGTGCTGCCAATACTGTATAGTTCCAATTAGCACCCAGGACAGCTATGAACGACCTCTCCCTCTCTCTCCCTCTCTGCTCCACAACATGCGAATGGGCCATCTTTATATGGCCTGCAGTGTTGGGGAGAGAGAGAGAGAGAGAGAGAGAGAGAGAGAGAGAGAGAGAGAGAGAGAGAGAGATGAGAAAGGGGGTAGCACTTACACACACCATATCCCACTGCTGTCAATTGTCAATTGTAACTACCACTTCAGGATGGGGGTAAACAGGATCTCACACCTGCACACAGTTTAAGTGATTACCTCTCACCTTGATCAACTGTGCTTAGTTCACGGTACTCCCCTTGTGTGTGTGTGTATACAGTACACACATATACATGCCTCTTACCTTAGACACCCTCTCCTCATGATGGAGATGTCTCACTCGGTGATGACAGACCAGCTAGCTATTTGGCAAGCTCCCACAGCGCCACCTACTAAACCAACTGGTTCAGTCTGTGCGCGCCGATGCGTTGCAGCGCTTGGCACCGGAGAATTTAGCATTGGTCAATCACTTAGTGTGTGTCGGCCTGCTGGCCAAGTCTTCCATTGATTTATTGAAGACAAGGGAACAACCGCACAATGTTAGAACCCATGCTAACATGGAGGGGGCGTGAACAAGGTGGGGCATAATCAGCTCAAATATGTGCAGGTGTGAGAGAAAGGGAATGTGATCTCTGTGGTGGAGGCATGGCAGCATGCTTGAGCCAGATGCTGAAATTATGCCTTTAATAATCTCTCTCAATGTGTTACCATTAATGTACTTTCATAGCATGCGAATCACGTGGTGAGAGAAACCGTGTAAAGGATAGGCTGATTGAAGTCGGCAGCAAACTAGAAAATGTGCAATTATGCAAGAGAGGAAGAGAGGAAGCAATACAAACAAATAGAGGCTGCTTTGGGTCTAGTTATGTTCTATGGAGCGCCCTGCACATCTGTTAAAACAGAAGGGTTCTCCCTTGCCTTGTAAATCTTTGATGCATGGGCTAGCTACGCGTCAATGGTAACAGATTGTATAATCTGGGTTCATCCCAAAGATTTGCACACAAATTTAATAGCGGTTTCATTATCCCATCAGGGAGGCTTTTCATTGTTAATTAACTCCCTGCTGAATAATTGTTGAATCAGATTAAGGGAGAATGGAGAGCATCTCTATTCAAATATAGCTGCACCCGTTCACTGTCCACTTGCATCTTTGATTAAATGTTCCATTATGTTTTATTATGTATTTATTATTATTTTATTTAGAGGAGAATACACAATTTCTTTTGCAGTGGTTGTGGGGTTGGTGTATCTTGTAAAACCATGCTGATTTTACAGGCAGGAACTCTGTGAATGCTCAATTGAAAAACCACGAATCAGACAGTTACTGAACCAGCATCCAGGTTTGTTAAGTTTAGCGCCGATGGCAATTAAGTGCCTGCGTCCGGAGAATTACCCACTTGTTCTTGTTCTGACTGCTGAAGGGTGTCCAATCCCCTGCTATTTGAGTGATGCTGATTGGAACTGGTTTAACTCAATATCCATTGGGGAATTTGGGAAAGAAAATAACACTACTTGTTCTGCAGATCAATGCCTCAGATACAAACAGCTACAGGTATGCCAAACGCAATCATTTCTCAGCACAAATAAGGTGTATCTAGATTAGCAAAGGCCACACAGCGATACAAGGCTAAAAGATTGATGCCTACAGTGAAGTATACACGACCAGCTGTATTTAGTCATTATACGACTGTTGTTTACTGTAATGTAGTGCTCAACATTACAGTGGGTCTGTATTGTTGTCAGGTGTACTGTATGCACATTGATGTGTGAAATCAGTTTGGATTTGCTGTCAGTCTGCCTGTGCTGTAGGTTACACCAAAGGCAGATACCGTAGGCTCTCTGTGACATTGCGCTCTCTTTTGGTCAATTAGTCTTGCATGATAAATTGCCTTCACTATTATATAATGTATTGCCAGTGTATACACTCTGCAGTTACATGTGAATTACAATGTATCATATAAATAGAAACAATATTGAGGCGCAATACATTTCATTTTAATTTTAGAAAGCCCACACGTAATTTTTCCTAAATCATGTTTTTGTAGTTCACACCGTGTTTACAACCCACAATAGAGTGTATTAGTTGGTACATTTTATAAACAGCAAATGAAAGCACCGTAATCATTCTGAAGGACAAAGACATTTGCTTTAGCAGCAGCATGCATGAAACATGAGCTATCAATTGATCCCTTTCACATACCTTGCATATTGCTATTCTCCTGCTCACTTTCTCGGGACATGGAAGGTAACACATACAGTACCCACACAATATGAGAGCATTGAACCCACAGCACATATAGCTGTGGACCTGCAGAAGTTTCGTTTGTTTTGTGTTTGGGTCACAGACGAAGCAAGAATAATAATAAGCTTGGGTCGTCTTATTATTCTTATATTTTCCCTATATGTATACTAATATTTGTCTACTTCCCAGGTTTATAAATTCAGATGAAACAATATTGTCTTTACATGTTATCTGGACAGGGCAGCAACAAAGATACGGTAGCAAACAAGACAGGATAATACATTTCAGTGTTACGAGAATTTTAACATACAAAAACGATTTAATTTAAAAGGACAATGTCTTCATGCCAAGATTCATTAGTTCCTTTATACGTTTTTTAGCAGATTGTTCTTTTAGATCTAATCTAATGTGATCTAACTCAGGCATTTGAGACAATGTGATCAAATGGCATTTAGCTCTGTATAAAGGCATTTAACTGATGGTTCACTCATTCAATCAACTGCCAAGTATTTTTTGGAAAGTACAGCCATTCACAAACAGTTTCAATGTACGGCTCCCCAGATCGACCTGTGACAACAATTCCTCTGGCTTGTCAGATTACCTATACACACAGCCCTGCCTCTGTAAGTAACACTAACAAAGTAGTGCAGATCGCACCACACAATTTCCTAACCTTTGCTATGTGTTTTCAGTGTGTGGTGGGAAAAGCTTCTGACGGAAGCACGTTATTTTGTTTAGATTGACAAGCTTTCTCTATTATTTAAATAGATACCTTTAATTTACCTAAACTATTGAATGGGTCACCAAAACAATAGCCCTCCCTAATTTCCTGAGCAGGAGCCGTCACTGAACTTGGGTGTTTCCACACAGCCCTGGGACTATAAATTGGAACACAAACAAAGTGGTGGAGACAGCAGTGACAACACTATCATAGCTTTGGCAATATGTGTCCAATGTCATGGTGCAGAGCTTCTGATGGAGCACCCTATGGCATTGAAAAGCTGTTTTTGTTTTGATGCATTCAAATACAAACAATCTTTCAGCATTGCTTGCTATATATTTATGGTAGCAGTGATAGTCCTACTTAAAATTGTCAATATTTATAATAATTGTTAGATTTATTAATTGTAATACATTTGATTTAATAATTAATTTTTTTGCATAGCACCTTTCATACAGTTGTATATTAAAGTGCTTGAAGGGATTCATTGCATATGTGTGCTTGCTAAAAGAAACAGAAAAACTAAGATGAAATGAAAGAATATAAAATGATAACATGTTTGTGAAACATCTGAGTTGTCTGCCTGAGAGATGTAGTGTGTTTGATAAGGGTCTGCTATCTCACAAACAGAAAGATGAAGTGTCTGCAAAGACTGATTGATTGAATCCTCCTGAATTCTGGCCACGCAGTCCTGTCAACTAGCACCAGATAGAAAAGGGGCATTTTGGTTCTGCTGTAAACCCAATGCAGAGATAAAGCCAAGGTTTCAGCAACAACCGATAAAGTCTTCAATCATGACCGCTCCAATAGAAAATAACCCCACACTTTCCCTTCATGTCCAAATCTATTTAAACTACCAGAAGGCCACAATGGTTTGTTCAGCATATTACCTCCAGTGCAAAAGGGTTGTTGAGGTTTTAGAGAGGCGGTGAAGGTCATTTTGTTGAGTGGTGGCATGGATGTTTGATGCTGACACTAAATGGTTTATTTTGATTCCTCTGTTGAGTTCTCGGTCCTTCCACGATTAAATGAAAAAGTGCTCACACCATGATGATATGGGTTTTTAGCACCCCACAAATAAGTAGCTGTGCTGTTTGAGTAATTTGAGTAATGTAATGTTCTAAATCACCTCTAACATACACAACCACAAATGGTTGAAAGTAATATATAGGTTTATGCAACAAGATTTATAGACATCTCATGTGCAATTAATCCCAACTGCTGTCATCTAAATGTAATCAAATTCTAACAAATCGCCAACAGAGGAGATCTACTGTCTGGTCTCGTCTCTCATGCATAAACATGAAGGACAACAGCACTAAAATGTGAGGATTTGCAGAATAATTTCCCAACAGCTGTGAACACAGAGGAGTGGAGGGTTTTGCAAGAACTTGACTCATCTCAGCACTTCATTGCCTTGAATATCGAACAGGACTTATTGGTCTCCTCGCTGTGCAAAATTCTCCAAACCGGCACATCCTGTCCCAAAGCCACAACGGGCTGCAGTAACACTTTGATCCGCCGACACATTTTATCACCACAGCCGGCGACATTGTTTTCTGAGGTGTACGAGTGAATATATTGTATATTGCGTCCCTCCCGCTTCCCTACATAAACACTGATTATATGAGCAGACATATTTGACTCACGGCGTGCTGTGAATGTGCAAATACGCACCCATAGCAGAGAATTGTGTTCATGCCTAGTACGACATTTGCTGCAGTGCATAATATGACTTGCTTGCTTGCTAGCATATCAGCATGAATGAATCAATATGCTATTGTGCACAAGTGTGTGTAAATTGTATGTAGGAGGATGAAATAAGTATACTATGGTATTTACTGTTGCTGCATATGATAACTTTTAAATGGTAGCTTTATATGCATCATTTATATTGGTCTTACCAAGCTACAGAAAAACCACAGAGTTGCTATGATAACAAAGAACAGCAAAATAAACGAACTAATTTGTTCTTAATTTATCAAAGGTTTTGCTAAAAATTACAGTGCAGATCATGGAGTTGAATTTCACAAGTCCATCTGAAATAAATTACTAGCAATAAGCAATTTATTTGGGTTCACTAATTTCACCTTTATTACAATTAAAAGGTTGTTTGTCACTGAATAAAATGTAATATCTTTCAAAAATAACTTATTTAAATATTGCCAATTTAAAAACTAAATATGTAAGATGACAAACTCTTCATTTGTTTTTCAGATGCTTCGTGTTTCTCATTACCTCTATAATATATGGCACTGTGTGTGTGTGTGTGTGTGTGTGTGTGTGTGTTTTATCCTGTGAGTTTAGAAGAAATGCCAGCTCAGTATGGAGATGATGCCTCCAGCAAAGTATCTCACACACACACATACACACACCAATAATATTCAGAATATTCTTCCATGCCTGCCAGTTCCCAAAGTTTCAACCACAAGATAAAGTCTGGCATTCGTCTGTTTGAGGCACATGGAACTCTGCTGCCATGGGCCCCATGAGGGATCCAGACTTGCGTGTGTCTGTGTGGGCCCACACATTTCACTGAAACACACGCGTGCACACACACGCACACACAAGCAAACACAAGCACTTGCAATGCATTCTGGTCCTTTCACCAGCACACGCCACTAACTTACTCGTGCACTCATGCCGGTGAGATAGCTGCTTGGCAAAAGAAGAAAGGCAACAGGCAGATTCTACAGGCTATAAATCTATCAAATAGCAGTGTAGTCTGTAGAAAATCCAAGCCCCTGGATACTGTGCCTCGCTGAATGATCACAGATAACCATAGATTGGTTCCAACATAATTCTGCTGTAGAAAAGGAAACCCATATTCATTACATACAAAAAAGAAAGAGACAATGTAGACACTGTCAGAGATGTTGATTTGTACAGAATGGTCTTGCCACTTGATGAGTCTACATGTATTTTACGGCAGATGGGACATTGTTCAAATGTGATGTCTCATTTTCATTGAAAAGCTGCATACAGAGGTGCGTTCAGAACTGGCAAACAGTGGCGAACGTTCGTGACGAATATTAGATTTATACTGTCACCCTTCGTCCAGCTTCAACGTGTGTTCACCGAGAACTACCTCCTCAAACCGTTTGCTTTTGTTAGCCAATTCTGAACGCACCTCTAGTGAGATTAAAAAAGCAGTAACAATGAATTTTAACGAAAATTACATGGGAATAGTTTTCATCTGGGTATCATTTTAAACAATGCATTGTAAACAATACAAAATGTGTATAAATTGTGTTTCTATTTACTATTTTGAATGTAGTTTAAGCCCCTGCTTGTCTCTGGTGTGAGTGAATATGTGGATTACTTCAAGTGAGCTGTTAGACTGCTGTTACCCTGGACATAAATAAGATGGTTATAGAAAAGTAATGGATAGAGTGCTTTTGAAGTTCAAAGCAGAATCTCAACCCCTAATTATTTTTAGTACACACAGGCCCTACAGCATGAAATAGCCATCAATGTGACTGGCTTTAATATAGCAGAGCAGGAAAAGATCCTTTGTAGGTCAAGAAAGATAGACAATACTTTAATTTATATTTATAATGGTTCAATAGTATGGTTTAAATTAGTTTGATTCTAAATAAAACCATAAAATGTCTAATTTTTCAGACATTGAAACCAAACTTGCCAATATTGCGGGGACAGGGTTGGGTAGGTTACTTTTTAAATGTAATCCGTCACAGTTAGCCTACTACTGTAGTTACAGTTTCAGACAAAAATTATAATCTGTAACGTAATTTTTGGATTACCTAAATTTAGTAACATTCAAATTACTTTCCATTATTTTTAGATTACTTCACGCTGTAACAATGTTTTTTGAAATGCAGTCCAAAGTAATTTACTGCATTGGCGAGCAAAATCTTGTTTATGTTGCTCAGGGAATCAGATTAAAGTAGATTGTTAATTTATATGAGAACAGCCGATTCTTTAATGCATTTTTAACCTTCCCTTTTCAATTTAAAAGTAGTCATAGAAGTAATCATCATTTAATTTTGTTGTAACCCCACACACACGCACTTTAGATAATGACAATGAAGAAAATCCTGGCACATACCCCAGCTGTTAACTCCGCCCACACAATAACTTTGATGGAAAACAATAAAACTGGCTGGGAAAAAAACACAGCAAACATCTTAACAGTAAGTGCTAACAGCCCTAGATAATGAACTAAGAATGTTCAGTTTGTATTCACAACATTACAGTAGCAGCACCATGCTAAATAGTATTGACGGGAAAGCTAATTAGGCAAATTTCCTCTTAGCCTGCTACGTGTTTTATATAGAACTTGATCTATGATGATTTCTCTATGTGAGCTGCAGGCTGATTTAGTGACGAGCAAATTCTGCAATCTGCACTGTTGGTTTTGAATTGGCAGAATAATCATAAATCATATGGGATTAAATGGGGCGACTATAATGGCAGCCATGGTTGTTAATAATGTAAAACAAGAACAGTGTATGAATATGCATACACACCATGATAAATGTAGGTGAGGCTTTATGAGTTGGCTTATAGAGCCACGGTTAGCAGACAGCTCATTCCAAAAAGCTATTCATTATTTGAAGGTGTCATTTTACACTCTGTCACCTGTAATTTGCTAAGTGGTTTTCAGTCTCGGGCAGATTAGGCTGATTGATACTGTTTGAGAGTTTTAAAGTTCTCATTTGCTTCCCAGGTAAATTGATGATTTTAAAATCACTTCAAAAATATAATCACATTTGGTAATGCACAACTTATTAAATGCAAAATCTTTGTATACGTATTTCACGTTATTCACCATTTCTGAAATCGCTGAAAGACCCAACAGGCACTCAGCACCAACAATTAAGTTCTATTGAAAGCGACATTTTGCATGCATACTTTCACTGTTGGCTGGAAGCATATTAAAGGTTTAGGCCATTCAGGCAGAGCT
This sequence comes from Amblyopsis rosae, assembly GCA_025399935.1. Classification (NCBI taxonomy): domain Eukaryota; kingdom Metazoa; phylum Chordata; class Actinopteri; order Percopsiformes; family Amblyopsidae; genus Amblyopsis; species Amblyopsis rosae. The sequence continues at coordinate 10,732 of JAODTR010056088.1, forward strand.
GTGTCACAGCAGGAAATAAGACAAATCTATGGTGTGCTGTCTTGGTGCTTGTGGTCACGTACACGATACGTGCAGATAGGGCAAACGTATTTCAGACGTTCTGTTTGAGAAGATGATATTCTCTGTCATCTCTGTCGTGTTGACTGTTTCTGCTCTCTGCTCCTCCCCCTCTCTGATGGGAGCGCACCATTTGGGGGGTGCTTGCATATTGGATGACATTTCTGTTGGTTTGTAGCCATGTGAGTTACTTACTTAGAAGTTGTAATACCCATTGAGAATAAGCCTACACTGAATAACTGTTATTCACTCTTTCCCTCATGAGACCCATTCAGTAAAGGCCTCCAGAATCCTGGTCTAGTCTACTGTTATGGCTCCTGAAGCCACTGTGAATTGTTTATGTGTTAAAGATAGTAAATGTTTACTACCTGTAGCACAACCATGAAACATATATCGAGAAGGCTAGGCTATTAACTTGTGTTGAATGAATGAATGAATTTCAAGATTTTTGTCACGTAATGTAATAAGTTACAAATGTTACAATAGAATAAATAGATAGTAATAGAATAATACAATAATAGAGTAAATATCATACAACAATCTAATGAAATCACATAGCACAGTCTCAGGTATAGCCGCAACCTGCAGTGCTTTGAAGAGTGGCTAAAAATTCTTACAGAATCAATCAGCCACTTAGTATGCCAGGGCATAGACTTGTCCTGTGTGTGGCCACATGCATTGCAGCAACAAGAATAACGTTAGGCTAAATGTAATAAAGGTTGATGAACTGTGTACTAATATTAACAGAATCTGACAATTTTGTCAAAATATAGATTTTACTGCCCTCATATTGAATTTTCATTCCCTCTAAAAACAAATACTTGTATAAGAATACTGCGGGATTATTTTAATAAAAATGTATCATTTTGGATTATCAATAGTAAATGAATGGACAGAGGACTAGTACATTTGCCTTACAGCAATACTATTTATAGGGGGCAAGTGTAGCTCCAGATTAGCGTCAATGGAAGCCATTTGCTGCTCTCTGCTGGAGACAGATGCTTGGAGAAGATTCAAATGGGGAAATCCATTTTTGAAATAGATTTTTGTAGATTTGGTTGGTCTATATTTGCTACAATATTTCCTATTTGAATTTAAAAAAATGGCTCTCGTTGATTTAGCACTACATTGTTGTCTGTATATTATTAAACATGAATATAACAACCGTTTGTTAATCCAGTTAAATTCAGCCTAATCAATATAAAGACCTTGATGTCAGGAATGTTTTCAAATCCTATGGATATCAGTACATAATTAATTTATTGGCATTTATATATCCTGCTCCTAGATCATAACATTTCAGTATGTTCATTGTTCTGATTACACTGCCCCCTAGTGATACTATTAAAACATCACAACACCTCAATTTAATATTTGAAGATAAACACTAAAGCAGGAGCTTCCCAAAAACACACAAAGAAATTATGTAGTAAAAGTAACTTTCACAGGACAAACTAGAATAATTTAGTGTAGGGTGGTTGGATATTTTGGTGTGAGAACATATTGTAGAAATGTTATTCAAGCTATAGAGAAATAATATTCTAGTCGCATCTAGACCATCTCATGAATGGTCTGTATTGTAGTAATTCATATAAAATATAGAGTATACTGTAATGGCACACTCCAGCCTAACTTTATAAAGCATGTTAACACTTGCAGTATATTCATAGGCCTACTGTAAATAATAAAATTAAGAATATAATCTGGTCTTCTTCCTTTTATCCATTAACAATATCTATAATTTGCATAATACTGCATTAAACATCTATGGATGTGAACATAAACTCATTGCCTACAAATTAAAGGATCTAGGAATCCACAAATCTTGAAAATGCATAATAACTACAGAATGAATGTACACTCTGTCTGATTCATAAAACACAGTACAAGCCACTGACCTGTGCACTTACCATGTGATTCCCTGATCTTCACTGTAATACCGCTCAGTCACTATCAATGTTTAACTAGCGCCTGGCTTTAGGTAACATTGGAACCAGCACTGTGCCTGTATCAGCTTGCAATATCAGAGCAAGGATCATGGATTGATTACCTTTTACAGTGGACATGTGGATGTAGGAACAGCATGCAGCACTAAATTCATACGATGGAATAGTGCTTCTGACTGCATCTTAATACTAGTTTGATTGAAAAAAAAGTGTATTAGATTTCAGATTTTTTTTTATTCTGATTTTATGTAATGATTCAACTGTCTCTATATAGTGTTATTTGTCACTTAACAGTGATGCATTTGTGTAATACCATAATGAAACCTGTATCACATATTTCACACTACAATATTTAATGATTGTACGAACAATTACACAATGAAACTATTTGAATCTCGTCTGTGATCTCAACTAATGTTCCTATGGTGCTGTACTTCACAATAAATGTGTACAGTATTTGAACCAATGATCCTGCAAGTGTTTCTTTAATCCAACACTATGAACAATCGGACAGCCTACTAATGTTTACTGTTTTAGGTTTTGTGTGTGAAAAATTGCACCAAGCTTCTGAAAGATAAAGCAAAGTGATAAAAAAAACAGGCAGACGCAAAGATGGTAAGCAATATAGATACAGTTAAATGTATAGCAGGTGGATCAAATGTGGATTAGCTTTATTTTACATAAGGCTGACTTGTCTGGTAAAGCACTTTTACAACACACTGTGCCATACACAATTAATGTACGTAATCATGTGCAAGTCAGGGCTATGCTGATGTTAAAGTAGATTGCAGATTACATTGCAAGAATACTTGTAAACAAAGTACCTTGTGTGCAAGTGGAATTTAACTAAATATCAAATAACAACACTATTGTATCACAAGCATCAATATACTGTAGCCCTTAATACTTAATTACATATTTTGGATTAGAATATAACTGTTTTCAGAAATCAAACATTGTACCTAATGTTTAACAAGGTAGGAAGGTTTCAAATGTTCTTTAAGTTCCTATAGGCTTTAGTACCAGTAGGCTAAATACATAATGTAGGCTATAGATAAAATGCTTGCTATTGAAGCATCAATTCAAAATACAGTAGGCTACTGTATCTTGTCCATATTCCTCCCCTTCCCACCCCCCAAAAAAGTCTATAAATTATAACTCAAAATGTACAAGTAAGAAATACTGTACTGTAATTTGCCACTTGTTACATTTCCCTTTGAAAGAGAACCATTGACCATGATACAAAATCCATTCACAAACTGCTACAAAACTAATAAACATTGGTACACTGTCTTTAAAAATCTAAACTCCAAAATGTGATTTCTGTTTGTCAAAAGTTCTTGTCAATGTGGTATTGACATGTTAACATTCAAATGCATGTTGTTGGAAATATGTTTTGTCTAATACTCATATCACAAATGTAGACCTACAGCTGTCACTCACCATAGTATGATTTTTCTTTTACAATGCCAAACTAATCTGGGATGATCAACTTCAGTTTATTTGGCATCCAAAATGAGATGTAAATACAGTGCAACACGTCAATATGCTTGGCCTTAGAAGAGTATGTTTGTAGTAGATACTGTATGCTATCCTACAAACTAGAAATCATAAAGTAATGAAATATGTCAATACTGAAATAACTCACACTGCCTGCCTTGTGATCTGCGATAAGTACTGACGTTTACGACGGTCTCAGACATTGCTGTAAAATGAGAGTTTACTCTGGCATGAATCAGAGGAGTCCAAATATAGAAACGGTCAGATGAAAATAAGAGTTCCTCAACTTGGACCCTGAGCAAAGGGGGCAGGTTTAAATATAAAACCCTGCCTCTGCGGTGGTCAGTGGTTTGCAAACTCTGTTCTTTATACAACTGAACTCTCCTTCTATAAGCAAAGACACCTCCACGAATGGGAGGAGGAGGATATAAGAAACAAAATACAGAAGTACATAATTACAAAACAATCTCCACATCTCTTTGCTACTGTAGAGTGTAGCCATGTGCCATTCTTTACATTGGCTGACTGTCTTAATGATCGTACCATTCTCGCTTCACAATATGTACCTTGTCAAAAATGTATTTCCCTCCAATTTCACCACACCTGCCAAAACGCTTTCCTTTCAACTGACACTGGAAAACTTGAGAACGAGAAAAGAGAACAACCACACATTTTCACAACAGCACTATTCTGTTCTCTCTGTATAGTGCATTGCGACTTTTTCCTGTGGTTTTGTACCATGGCAGTATCCCCAAATGGCTTCATTTAGTGCTGTTCAGAGGCGCTGCGGCCAAAGCAGAGGCCCCATGTACTCGATGCGCTCACAGCACTCCAGAGGGAGATAGCAGGAAGGCGCATTCTTACTCCATCCTTTCAGTACTTATTAATCCCAAAGATCCTCACGCCGTGCAGTTGTGGCAACTTGGGAATGAGGACCGTGAGCAAGGACACAGTGTTAACCACGAAATGGACCCGGTCATACTTGGTGTAGAAGCTGGTCAGGATATAACTGGGGGGGCCAACAATAAAAAAAGGGTGTGAATTAATTATAAATACGTTATTCAATATCTAAATGAAAACAATACCCATAGGCTAGCTCATACTTTTGCCTGATTGTGGGGAAGGAGATTCAATCTATTTCTATTAGTAATGTTGCCTGAAGCTAATTTTGAAAAGGTATTTCCCCAAATCCCAAAAGTTTTCTGTGAAGACTTGCTAACATATTCAACATACCCTTTATTCATGTATAAAAGTCACATATTTCTTTTTGGTTAACTGTACTGAAATCCCAAGACAGATGTGCCAAGACTTGTACAATCTAAGCGTTCCAACTTGCAAAGTAAAGCATTGCAACATCAACAAATATTTATAGAGCTAAAAACAGGATGCAGCGGTATCATCACTGAAACCCTTTCCTTTAACCTCAAGTCTCAAATAGGACTGGTCAGTAAACCTAACAAAGTTCACACACTGGGGAAGAGTGACTAAATTAATATATAATAAGTCATTCCTATATTTGATTGTTGTGAGCTAAAAATAAAGTTATAAAAGGATATTAGCAGATGTGTAGCGCAAGGCAGCTTAGGGGCTTTTAATAACGATGTCGCACAAGGTCAATTGTTTGTTTGTGTGTGATTACATTCACACACAATCACAGGTTCCAGTGTGAATCAGTATTTTCAAATTAGATCATTAATCACTAATTAATTATTAAAAGCCCTAATGACAAAACATCTCACGACAATAGCTCTAAACAAAACAGAATTATAAAAAGAGACCACAGAGGTCTACACTACATATTAATAAGGGCAGAAAAGGGCATGTAAGCAAAAAGGATTACCTAACAGATAGTCTCACAGAGCCAGCCTTTACATACTTAAAGTCTGGGACACAACACTGGCTAACTGCCTCAGTACCCGCCTACTTGACAAGCGAGAGATTTTGATTGACATGTAGGATGACCAACTACGTAACTCAATGACCAAGTCCGAAGTTAAACTTGCAATGTGGAATTTGTTGTAAAACTAAACAACAAGACTCTGGCTGTTTACAGGACTAAAATTAGTAGGCTACGGTTACTGCTTAATGTTTCATTTGAAATTAGTAAATAAAGCGGTGCATTAGTGCAGCCCCGGAAATTACGTATATACATACTTGTGAATTACAATGCTGACAGCCAATGGAAATTGATGGCATTACTTCCCGAAAGTCAGAGAGTCCCGTGTTGAGCTTACAGGGTTATATGTATCAAACATTCAGCACAGAGTTGCTTATGTGATGTAGTGCTAATGAAAGGAAGAGGCTGAGACTACCTAACAGATAACCTGCTGTCAGGTATCTTCAGCTACTGCATGCTACATTTAAGATAATACACTTTGTCAAATTCAACAAATATCTAATTACATTTTGCTATCTTAACATACTCGGTGCGTGTTGGAAAAATAATTTGGTATAAGTAAGCTGTTTGCGTTAATGCTGTAAAAGAAAAAAGTTTAAGGTAAAGTCAGCTATTGCAAGCTAAATGTAAGATAATACACCTTTTGACACATTCACTATCTCCTTCCATTTTATTAGCTTACCGTTCTCTGTAATAATTTGATACTTCTACACAGCCCTGGCACCGTAAATAGTAACAAAAACAAAGTTGTGAACACCGCTCGTATAAACAAAGCCGTAGTACTACACTTTGCTTCACAATGCATTTCTATGTGTGAGGCGGCCCTGCGGAGGACCGCGGAGCGATACCGTTTTGATTTCAGATAGAAGTTAGCAAGAATGACTGACCATGCTAAAGGAGCAAAACATCACAAGCTATAGTGCGTAGCTGAAGCAAAGTAAGGGGTCATAGAGCGTTACTTACAGGACTATGGGGGTGATGGTGAGAAACTTGCGTGAGGCGGTGAACTGCACGCCATAGTCCATCTGCTCCCAGTGTGTAAGGAGGCGAGCTTTGCCCTGGTCCGGGGTCTCAAAAGGGGTCCCCTTTACGGTGTGGAGGAGAAGATACATGCACTGCAACAGACAGTCACAGCACATCACTGAATTAAATGGCTTTTCTCCGAGATGTGTGCCAGATACTGGTCACACGCAGAGTTAACACGCGAATTGTGGCGGGGAAAAAAAACTGATTCAAAGGTTAAAAAGAGGGTCTAGTACATTTGCCTTACATTAACGTAGTTCATCTTATGGATGCAGTGACAGGCAGGCGAGAGAGAGAGAGAGAGAGAGAGAGAGAGAGACTGACCAG
>JAODTR010056109.1:0-17480 GCA_025399935.1 Amblyopsis rosae
GATAGTCTTCTTGGTGAGTCGCTACAGAGCTCGAGCCTTGTGACAACAGGCCGTTTGGCCCTTACTGCCCCCCCCCCTCTCTCTCACTCTCTCGCTCTCAATATATATATATATATATATATATATATATATATATATATTGTGTAGTCTATATTTATTTTCTCACAGTCTCTGTAGATTTTCCATTTGACCTTGAATAAAGCGATGGAGGGCAAACCAGCGGAGGGCGTTAGACAGACACACCGGATAAAACAGCCTCGGCCCCTTCTCTTTTGCTCCATCCTTTAATATCTCATCTTCCGGTGCATTTCGCCCCCCTAGTGAGCTGCTGCAGTGTCCTTTGTAACCCTGGCAACACTCACCACAACACTCCATGCAACGCAAAGGAGTGGATAGATAGATAAAAAGAGAGAAAGAGAAAGAATGGTGAAATCAATGTTAAAAGTGATATAGCAGCAAACAGCTAGTTTCTATGTGTAAATATATAGTCGAGTAATTGCGTTTGAGCAGCTAATTACATCACACTCTCTGTTTGTGTGTTGTAATCCAAGCTGCTCTCTTCATTGTTGTCATTAGCTGGCCGGCTGTGCATACATGTTAGTAGGGATTACGACAAACATGAACATAAAACACTTGCAGGATACTTATGCTAATTTATAATAATTTGTTTGGTATCATTTAATAAAGTATGTATTGATTTTCAAGCCAAGGAAAAGTGACGCAACATGACATGACAGTTTTTCAGTTTGTGTCTTTTGCTAGAAAAACATAAGCTAATATACAACATTTTCTTTTACAAACATAGTTTTTGTATATAATTATGTGGTTGAAAAATACTTTGATTTGTTATTCTTTAATTTAACATTTGTCAGTTGTTTAAATAAGTTATAAAACGCTTTTCACCGTATGGACTGGTCCATCCCATAGAACTCCATTCATACTTTTCTCTCCCGCCGCCATTCTAAAGCCTGCTGGGCGGAGCTTCGGTACAAAGATCCTGTCTAAACGAAATATTAAATGGTACTCAAAAGGCTTTGGTTGAAAGCAGAAGAAAACACACTATCCACCAGTATTCATAACATTTTGGATCCAAAATGTACACCGTGAGTAAAAGTGGAAAACGGAACACCGCGAGTCTACGGTAATATAGATCCACTTCAATATGCAATATACATGTATTTCTATATGTTTTGCACATATATACTGTATATACAGTATAGAGAGAGGGGAGACACAGCGGAAAGAGAAGAACAACAGCTGTGTAGGGGGCTAGTGCACTTGACAGAGAGATAAAAACTAGCGGTAGGTTTATGTCTTGTCAGCCCGTGATGAGGGGGCTTGAATGATTTAACACTGTGTCTAACAGCAGAACACTGCCTCTGACATGAATCCTCACACCTTTTATAAGCTTCCCCATACAGCAAGGCTTCTTCTGAATGCACTATGTGTTAATGTACACACGTGCATGTATAATGTACTTCCACACTTAACAATTAAATGGTAAGTTTAAGTGGGGAAAAAGTTGTATCTTTTTAAAAATCTAAAGACAAACATCTCTAAATATGCATGAAAATTGAAAATGCCCCTAGAGTATATAAGAGGAGGCAGAATAAACATTGAATCAATGTTGTAACTGCTAATATACAGTAGTCTCGTTATAATAGAATGTGTGTTCATCTGCCGCCATTATACACTAACGTGTGAACGATTTCCTAGTACACATCCTTCATGAACACTCCAGCAGCCACACAGCCGCGGTGAAGCGTTCAGTGAAGCGAGGCGACCCCAGCGCGTGGCGAGGGCACGAGACAAGAGATTCGAAATCCTGCCGACACACCGACGGGCGCGTTAAGCGCTGTCAGTGGAGGAGCGACTATGTATGGGGACACTGCATTGGCAGTGTCTGGGGGTTGTCAGGTCCAGTTAGGCCACTGACGCTCCACTACCAGCTTAGACTCGTGGACGGCTGGTACTTACACCCTTCTACACCCCGCATCTCTCTGCCCCCATCCCCCAGACGTTTAGAACCCTTTAACTCCAGTCGTCTCACTTTCTAGAGGTCACCTTCTATTAGCCCATCATCTCCCACTATATTTGCCTCCATCACCCCATTACCTCCTCTCCGCACCTCAAGAGAGAGAGAGAGAGAGAGAGGGGGGGGGGGGGGCTATTGTCATTAATGATAGCCATAGCCTGTCACTATTAATATCTCTTCTGTTCCCTTCTCCCTCTCTAACTAGAGCCCCTCCTCCCCGCTATCCGTCCATTTTTGGATCATTTTGATAGGAGAGTTGATGGAATCCAAGAGGAAGGCAGGATGGATGGATAGATTGAAGGAGGGAGAGCAAGGCATATATATGGAGAGAGAGAGAGAGCGAGAGTGATGCGATAGATGGACGAGCATTGCGAAGGGCCCATTTCAGAACAGAGATGAGCAAAGGTCGACACTTTTGGAGGGATGGCGGCCGTCTCAAAGTAATTTAGACAGTGTCATATTAAGGCCGGCTCGTTCCTTCCCTCTCGGCGAAGCTGTCCCTTTTGATTCCGACTGCCCGCCGAGAATCTTTGTTATATTTAAGTCGCATTAATGGTATCCTTCATATAGCCCTTATACTGTATGTGTCCCTCGCTGACGGTTTCTTTTTCATGTCCCCTTTATGGTCTCTCAAGGGGCTGGGTGGGGTTTTGCACCTTCAGGGCGCCTTGTCAATCAAGTTAAGATAAAAGGGATGTCTGCTCTTAGCTACAGCATGCAGATGATTCCCTGTACATACAGAGCAGGGGTATTATAGAAGCTGTAGATCAGAGTGGTCAGAGTGCTCCCAGGGAAGATCTCCAACGCATATATAACACAAGCACCTATTTTGAAGCATCACAAAGTTATAGAGAGCAACTGCATACTTGCAACGCAATACATAATGCATGACTTGCCTGTGATGTAAACCGCAATATAGATGCCCAAGATAGATGGGTGTTAACCATCCAAACTGATGTGAAATATGAATGTCTATAGTGGGAAACAGAGCAACAGAGGGGGTGGTAAGGTTAATGGAGAAAAGGCATGCAGTTCGAATTTTCTCTCCAGCGCACCTTCCTTGAAATATACTCTCAGTCTGAGGTTTGGGAACCCTCAATATAAAGAAAAGTTCCAGCAGTAAAATAATAATAATAATAATAATAATAATAATATTTATTTGTATATAACATTTCATACATAATTGCAGTTCAAATTGCTTCACAGAGAGAGAATACTGCACGCTAGTTGTGCTAAACATAAACAAATACAGAAATACAGAGAAAAACATTAATAAAGACTGTTAAAGGAAACAGGTTAAAACAATTAAATTAAATAAAAATTCAAAACAGGTGCATAAAGGAATACAATAAATATACATAACATTATACTGAAATGATATGCTAATACAAATGGTTAAAGGAATCAGATGATGGAAATATAAGAGAAATTAAAACCTCTTTTTGTTGCTATGTCAGAATGTCAGCACCATGCGTATAGCGCCATGCTAATCTGGTGGACGAAGTGCAGTTTAGTTATCAGTACATGTCTTTTATGGGTGGTTATATCCCCCTGTACCCGCTAACCTCAGTGTAGAAATGACCAAGACTCCCTCGTATGCATACGAAGGTGCTGTATAGCCTCAGATATACAGACCCTGCATGTATATTCACCAAACAACTACGAACTATTAGACTATGCTTGTTCGGCGGGATTGATACACAGACAACAATATTTCTCTGTGATCACTGTTGCCGGCCTGCCACAGGTATTTTTCCCCACCACAACAACACCGGTACGGCGACCGGGCCTTCATGAGATTTTTACATATGATACTGAAATAACATAACTAAAATAAAGTAAGAAATAAAATAAGATAACAGCATATCTTAGACAACAGTCACGTACTGTATCTTTGCCCTGTGTTTATATATGGGCTCCTTCTGAAGGCTGCTATCCCAGATGTAGAATTTATGTTGCCTGTTCATACCTGGCTCGCAGGACAGGCCGCTGTCTGGAGGAGAAAAGGGCTACAGGGCCAGCATAGTCCTTTGTGGACTATTCCTTTTACTGGTGTCTTGGTGAGAGGGGGGGTGGGTGGGGTGGTGTTAAAAGTGAATCTATGGCCCTCGAAACATGGGATGAGGAGATGAAGGGGAGGTGCTTGACCTTCAGAAAGCCCTAATTCTATATTTCTTTGGTTTACTCCATATCCTAGGGACACAACACTCTTATACTGTCTATACACAAGCACACACGCATCCGCGCGCACACACGCATGCACGCGCGCACACACACACACACACACACACACACACAGTTACATTTGCACACTCCCCTGTGCTGAGAGGATGATGCTGGTGGAGGTGTTATGGGTCCAGGCAGACCCTGCACAGGGCAGAGTCCACCGGTGGAATTGTGTTCACGGCTGACCGCTTCTACTGTTCAATTAAAGCCTATGCTTAAGTGGTGTGGGGGTGTCTCAAGGGAACACACGCACACACACACGCACACACGCGCACACACACACACACACACACACAGTGCAGACACCTGTAAACACACCCTCTCACTCTCACTCAATATCTCTCTCTCTCTCTCTCTATGTGTAATGTTTTTTGTTTTTTTCACGAGCATCCCTTGGGTTGATGCATGAAAACACGTGAAAAAAAATACGCACGCACATACACACACACACACACAAACACAAGCACAAGCAGCCATTTGGCCTTCATTTGAGAGACAACAAAGGCTATCTTCAGGAATGGAACACGCAGGGGACCATCAACACGAGGAGAGGGGAAGGAAATTGATGTGCCATTAGAAACCTCTATTACTGTTTTTTATCAGAAAATAAGCTCTCACCAGCCATCTCACTAGCGGGAGGGGGGTTATTATTAGTTCCAAAGTTGAGAACTGCAGAGAAAGAATATGAGGCAAAGAAAGGTGGGAGGGCTAATAGAAAGAAAGGGATGAAATACAGATATAGGGAGAGAGAGAGAGGGTGGAAACGGGAGAATGAGATCAGAAGGGGAGAAACACCGCTTCAGATACAGAGAGAGGACATGGATTGGGTTGGGGTCTTGGGGGAGATTTATTATCACATCCTCTGTCCCAGAATGCAACAGGAGCACTGCCATTAAAAGTGGACTATCTGTGGGGAAACGTTAGAACATCTTTTGTGTCCTATCCTACAGTACCTTGTAATGGTGCATATCAACAAAAATTGCCTGGCTCATGTACAGACAGTGTGTGTGCGGGCACCACAGTGTGTCGTATGCTAATATTGATGAATGAGGGCGCCCTGTGTGTGCGCGCGCAACCGTGTCTAAATATGTGTTTGCATTCGGCTTAGTTTAAGTGTGTGTTTCTCCTTATCCATATGCGCGCGTGTTTGTGTGTGTTTGCGTGTGCGTGCTTGTGAGCGTGTTTTGTGGCCTAAAACTGTAGCTCCTTCAGTATTACCACATCCGCAGAGGGAATCGAATCAGCTCAGTATTTGCCGCCTATGCTCATTCTCTGTTTTCCCATCACTTTGATTCCCTCTAAAATGTCTGTTTGTCTTTCCATCTGACTCCATTGAGTATATTGTAACAGAAAGCTGACTGAGATGCAATATTGACTTTTATTTCCTTTTCTTTTTTTTTACATTATGGTTAGCGAAGAGAGTTAGCCTTGTCACTTTGCATTTGATAGCCCATGACTGTGGAGGATTTTGTTTACTGTGCATTCAGCTTCCTTCCAAACAGACACCCCATTACACAGCAAGCGTCTCTCAGCGCTTTCTCACTATTATCTTTGAACGAGGAGACATCTCATAGCAGACTATAGAGGAATGGATTGGAATGCTAATTGTCCTGTACAGGCACCTAGAAAAAGCAATAAGAGATGAAAACCAGCCAGCATATACATTACGCCTACACATGCGCACATCTGCGCACACACGCACGCACAGACACGCACTAATGCCAGTGCTAATAGTTTGCATAGTGTGTGTGTTTGTGTGTGTGCATGCAAACATATAGTACATGTCCAAGACACACACACACACACTGCGGTCTCACAAAACCCAAACAAAAATGGTGCTTTTATTATGCTGAGAGAATAGATGATACTATAATAACATCATGTCTGTGTGTGTGTGTGTGTGTGTCTATGTGCATCATCCTATTATCTGTGACTTACAGTAGAGCCCACCACCAATACTTCCGTGCACCGTGGTTAAGTGCCTGTAATAAAGGTCTTAAGTGTTCTGGGCTAGCCTGAAGCTCAGAGGCCAGTTGGAGAAGAAGCCTCAGTATGCCCGTGCAGTTAGCATGCATCCACTGTAAATGATTTTGTTTTAGATAACATAAGTTTTCACACACTGTGTTCTTGACTAGCAATATCTTGTGCAATTAATACCTTAAGACGTGGGTGCAAAATGCGTGTCTGTTTGGGAAACGTGTGCATTAGTTTCGGTTGTGAAGACCTGTCTCGGCATTCGGTTGTGTGAGTATTTACGCAGCTCAGAGCTCATAAGCATAATCATAACTGTTAGTCTGCTTCAGTTCACACCTAAAAAGGATGCATTCAGAACAACCGCACCAATATTTCACCCCAAGCAGGAGCAGTTAAATACAGAGAGATCAGACAGCTTTCATTAGCGAACGAGACGAAGCTGGACTTGTCTCCCCTAGGGCACTTTCCTGTTTTCATTTAGCCTCTAACACCCGTCCCGCTAATATGACTGCAGCACCCCAGGCAGTTCCCCGGTGTTTAGATAAGGTATAGGGAACCTCTGTATCCCTGGGCGTGCTACTACAAAAGCTTCTGACATGCATATTCATGGAGGCAAACGTTTGAATGTTTTTTGTTTCTTCCAGTAGTTGCCATTTTGGCAGGAATTTGTTCTTTACAATCCCTGCCAAAAGTGTCTGTCTGTGGATAGACACGTATTAGACTGTTGCCCCTCTCTAACAAGCACATAAAGAAAAGGTCACCAGTGTGTGTTTTTTTACCCTTTTCGCTTGTTCTCTTTTTTGCTATTATCAGATTCCTGAGTGGCGAAGGATTTAAATGTGTCTGTAAACTCTGTATTATAATCCTTCCCTTGTTTTTATCTTAAAAGAGTATGGGTTATGTTTTACTTGTAGAGGCATTCGCATTTTCGCACAAGCAGGCGACATGCCACATACTGTATATTGACTGCAGGGATTATCTCTTCTTTTCTTTTTCCTTTAGAAAATAAATTAAAAAAGAACCAAATGACAGCTTGGTTTTTGGCCCATCATAAAACAGCACTCATTGATATTCCACAATCCATCTTTTCTGCCATTTTAATGTTCTTACAGCTTAGAATGCCTAAATGGCTTTAAAAAGTATTTTGAAAATATGCTTATAAACGGGCACATGCCCATTTTGCTTGTAAGCTTGTAAGCTCACAGGTTTTAGGAGCCGCGGTTTCCGAATGTTCCTAGAATCCACAGTTGGATCTGCGTGTCTTTTGCGTGGAACAGCCTATATACCATCTTTGTTTTCTGCTCTTTCTGCCTCTGTGTCTGCTGTGGTCTTATCAACCCACCTGCGGGTCATCACGCCGCAGACCCCGTTGTCCAGGGACCCAGGGGATATGACGGCACAATGAATCCACTGTCAGTCAGCTCCTTCATATAAATGAGACAGCCGTGGCAGGTATCACACGGAAGGATTCACCGTGCTGGTAGGATGAGTGAGAGCTATAATAGAAGACATACATGCTGGCGGAGCAGTTTGTTTTCTAGCTCAAGATGGCAGACCATTCGTATGCCAAAGCATTCCCTTGTGCATTGGATTCCCTCTAAGCCTCTGCAGTCTGTCGGTTCAGTGGTATCTGCTATAGCAGTTTTCTGCTTCCTTCCACGTGTAGAAATGAAAGGGCAAATGGAGACCTAAAAGAAAACATGATGAATTTGCCCAGCACTGTTATCAGGCGGACCTGAGAACTAATTTCCGCAGTGTGCGTTATACTGTATGTGGGGGGAAATAGCAGAATCGCTTTATCTGGATGCTAATGCCCTCACATACTGTATATACGCCAGGCGTGGGGAAAGGAGAATGGGATTGTAAAAGGTGTTTATAAAGATTTTTTTTATCAGTGCACGTTCAGAGCAGAGGGGGGAGTTTCAAGACATCTGCTTTGCTGGAGCGACTCGGGACAGTGTACGCGCTCTAAGCTCAACAGAGCGCCTCTGTAACGCAACAATCTAATTCTGAGCACAGACTGTGCGCCGCTTCCGTTTTCTCTCTCCTCAAATGTTAATGCTGTTTTCTCATTGGCGACGTGGGCCTTGTTTAATTATTAACATTAGCCAATTAACTTTTTGTCAAAGAGCATAATAAAATATGTGACAACATTGCCTTGTTTAGAGTCTCATGGGTATTGTGTAAGGCTTCGTGCATGTTGAGCGCACATTCCCAGCAAATACTCTAGGAACATTTGTCCTTGCTCTCACTATCAGTGGTTGTTAAAATGGGCTGCCCTTGGTTCTGTGGATAAGACTGCAAACAACAGAAGCCTCTCGGTAACACGCCAACAACAATGGTCCCTCCTGAAGTGAATGGTGGGGGAAGAGGTCGAAGGAATACAAAACAAAACAATCAGTGGAGGGGAGTGTGAGCAGGGCAGGAAAAATACATGACATTACAAAAAATAAAAAAACATCTTGCCTTGCCTGTGGCTAGATGAAGGGAGCCTGATGTTCTTAACCGCTTGAAACATAATATCTCTATCCCACCCATTTACACTTTTCATGGAAAGACCTTGAAAAGACCCAGAACGATCCTCTAAAACCGTTGCGCAAATCTACAAAATATGTGCCTGCCACCTCTTTCCCTAACTGTGAGCATCACAGATGTTCACACACAGCCACGTGTATGTATATACGTGTGTAGAGTCAAACACTACACTCCTGTTTTGAGGCAGGAGTTATAATAAACAGTTAAACAATGGAATTGTCCAGAATGTTGTAACAAGGGAAAACATAGTGGGAAAGTGGGATATATATGGCTTACTGTGGTGTGTGTGTGTGTGTATGGACAGTTACACACTGCATTCCGGGCAAAAACACCAGACCAAGGCTGAGTTTTTCCAGATGAAGACACTTTTAACCACAGCAGCCCATCCCTTTTCCACTAACCACACACACACACACACACACACACACACACACACACACACACACGCATGTTTACACATTTCCACTCAAGTACACACAATGCACATTCAGATTTATGATAGCACACACATATACAGGGAGGTATATACAGTTCACACACAGACAGATCCCATTTCCCATCGTCGTCCGGCAGGCTCACAGAGGGACAGCCTGATCGAAGGTAGCGGCTCGCCTCTTAAATTAGACCCTCTCAGTGGAGAGACGGCTGGACTGCAGTAGAGCGATACCATGGCACATATTGTGTGTCTGTTAGCCCTACTAGATCTAGATCAATGTCTGGATCTGACAAAGCTTTAAGCTACTGTAGCAGATACCACTTTGTGTGCGCACAAACAAGCTAAGAAATGCCCAAATGTCCATACAGGAACGTGAGCCCATGCTAGTGCTGTATGCACACTAAAATGCATACACACAATTAGACAATTTACACAAATTATATAAACGGATAGTTTTGTGGAATGTATATTACTGTCACGGTCTTCAATTAATGGTCCACACACACACACATACGCACGCGCACACACACACACGCACGCACGCACATGCCACACATGCACACACAGAGTAAACCTACAGTGAGTGTGTGTGTCAGTAATGACTTATTTGACAGTAATAGCTGACCTTGAAGCATGTCCAGCAGGGTTCGGTCAGAGGCTTAAGCTAACACACTTCTCAGCAGAGCTCTCAAAACACATAACGCCAAAGTACACTAGCTGGACACTAGGGCTGAATGACTTTGGGAAAAAATCGAATTGCTGATTTGCTATATATTTTTTAAAGTCAATAATTAAGTTCAATATGTTACATATTATGGAGATGGCATCAAAATAGTAACTGCTCTATATTCAAATGAAAATATACAGAATTAATTTCTTTAAGCATGGATTTTTTGCATTTTAGAACATGTGACAATAGTCCGTGCACATTTGCGTATTAAAAAATTTGTTTAGATGGTTCAAGCACACCTAAATTGCATTTCAGCATCCCTAAAATAATAAATAAAACTAAAAATAATTAGGATTATTATTTTCTGAAATTTATTTTAGCCAATGTTTAAGATCTCTATCGTTAAAGGAGTCATTTCATGCTCCTTTTCACTTGTTGACACAGTTCCTTGACTTCTCAATGCAGTGTAGCTGACAAGCTCCGTGTACTTCTCCTGTTCATTGTTATACAGTGCAATTAGTGATTTAGCAGGCACTCTGTGTATTCCCATTACAACAACTACTAGAGCAGGTGTGCTCTAGTGGTTGGGGTGTGGTGTTCCTTCACCACTCTTTGCTTTTCTTTGGGATTACCCTCCAGTTTTCGACTTTGCTTTTAGCTCAGCGGAGGTAATTTTTCAGCAGAACTCCCACGAATGTGTTTCCTTGTGTTTCACATTGTTGTTGGTGGGCGTGTCCGTACCATAGAAATATTGTCGTCTTGAATTTCAGAGCATGACTGGTATACGCCAATTGTAGAAGAGCACCGCACTGATTAGTTAGAATGTCCGTCACACAAGGAGGACGGCATGCAAATACAACCATCTCTGCTACAATACAAAACTAGGTCAGATGTGCATATAAATTGCATGCCTTGAGATTTGCTAATCACATTGTTTCAAATAGCAATTTTGGTTTGAAAACGATTAATCGTTCAGCCCTACTGGATACACACACACACACATGCACACACAGAGTCCATTAAATTGGTGTTATTGTATTTTCCCCACTTGCCTCAGGCCACCAAATTAGCATGCCCCAACCCACCCATACACCCCCTAAAATGGAAAGGACAGAGAAGTTCCACCATCAAAGAACCCCTGACCTTTTCCTTCACAACGGGAAATGAGGAACATCATTTACACATATACTTATCTCCCTGCCTGGTTTCAATTATCTTGCAAGTGACAGGCAGTTCAGATGCTGTAGCCCCTAAAAGGCGTTAATAACACTTTGTCACCCAGTGCTGTTGCCTGTGCATCCTAAGAAGGATATACCCCCACCTCCTCCATCTCCCCCACTAAATGATTGATTCCCTTAAATGGACAATGGCAATTGAAAGCGTCATGTTGTTGTCGTTTATTGTAATTATTATGGGCATTAGGGCTGTTAACAATTACTGTCAGGGTTATTATTTTGAATATAGGTCTACCGCGTGAGCCCCAGCGACTATTGATATTGTGTTTGAAACACGTCAACGGCTATGTTTCACAGAGGGAAGACATTTTCCAGAGCACAGGGTGGGGGGTACATTGTGTTACATTGTTGTTGTTCTCGGCGGACATAATTGCTCTGTTGCGTTTCCTTATTTAAAAATCTTTTTTTATTTTACAATTTTTTCCTGCACCACAAAAGCAGAAAAAACTTAACAGGCTCACAACCACAATAGCACTGAAACTGCTCCTTGAGTAAAGTATATTACATGTATATGTGCGTAGTGTGTGTGTGTGTGTGTGTATGTGTGAATGTTGACTCTGATCTCACAGCGAGCAGATTGTTCTCAGGAAGAGGGTCCAATGTATCTGTCCTGCTCTAGCACACATCCATAATTGGACATTGAGCTCCTTGTAATTGTGGTGTTTTAACCATGGAGGGATTAGCCCTGGCGTGTTTGCCCTGATGTTTGACTAGCGCCCGTGATGAAAATTAAGTCCATTCTACAATAATATAAGCCTATGACCAGAATAATGAGTGAGCCAATCCCCGTTCATACTTGTTGGAGTAGAATAATAACTGCAGTTACCGTCCCATGGATTTTTGTCCAGAATTATTGTCATCCAAGATGAGATAAGTGATGTTGAACTATGTGAAACCTTTGACAGTATTGCAATCTTACGTCAATAAAGCTCCCTGAATTGAATTAAATGAATGCTGTGTTCTGTTGTATATCGAAGAAAAGATGGCTGACTACGAATCATGTGTCAAACATTTCCTATGTCAAAGTTATCCCATCTGTCAGATCACAATATTCCCCTTATTGACAGAAAAGGGGCTTTTTGATGGACTTCAACCAGAGATCTCATGTTCACAAAATGGCTGCTGTGTTGTGCTTTGCCAGACCAAACTCGGTGCAACCTTGTTGCCCTTCCCTCTATCTCTCTCATACACTCGCATAACTTTGCCTTTCCCATTTATCTCTCTTGAAATGATAAATCGCCTTCACGCTTTCTTTGGTATTCAAAACATAATGCAAAGTTGAAAGAGCACCCAAGGAGTCAGTCGGGACAAGTAAGGCAGACATGAACCGGCGCTCCATATGAACTGTGGTGTGTGGGTGTTGGGTGCCCTGATGAGCTTCCTATGACATGTACCCCCTTTTTCACTTGAAAGTTGGATGCTTGAGAATCCACCACAAGCACTGCATGCGGTGTGGCATGCAGTGCTTGTGTGATTATGGCAACATTTCAGTCAGAACTTAAATTTTTAAGGTGAAAGAGTGTTCTGTGTCAAAGGGAGAAGGAGGTGGACGTATTGGACATGGAGTGTTTATTTTTGAACAGTGATCCTTTGATATAGCGAAAACATTAATATTGATTTACTTCCCGATTCCCAACCAGCCATAGATGAGGTGGTAGAGGCCAGTTACATCTTTGAACTGTGAACAGTGCTGCTTGATTCCTCTAGAGTCTAGGGGTCTCGGTAGGATTGTGCTCAGCTCCACTCCAAACTTTTTATTCAATTGAGCTGGGCTCTGCCTTGTAGTTTATTGATATTGTGTAACATTGGACTATTTATAGTATTTTGGTATATAAACTCAACTTAGGCCTGGACGATATGGACAAAATTTATATCATGATATATTTCAAAATTCGATATAATACCATACGATATAATTCCAATATCTATATGAACAATATAAGCCTCAGAAAAACGGCTTAAAACACCCACAACAGAGTACTTACAAATGTTGGAAAAATGCATTGCCAAGTCTATGAAATCTTACATTTTAGAAATAAAAAAGGTACAAATAAATGTTCACCTTTTAGCCTTCATACAAGCACGAAATGTGAAATCACACTCAAAATAAATAAACAAAACACTCAAATGTGTCTTTCTATTAGTACATTATTTACCTACAGTATAATTAACCAAGGCTATATTTATGTCCACCAGTCAGGGTCAGTAGTGGTTGTGACTGGCTCTGGAAAGATCTCATGAATTAGACGCAGCCAGCTGCAGTTTCACAGAAGACGTGTCATAATAAAGTTTTGTTGTGCATGATGAAAAAACAAACAATCATGATACAGATGAATCTATTAATAGTACAAATATGATGGACATCTCAAGAAAGTTACATACCCTATAGATCAGAGGTTTTCAAACAGGTGGGTCACTGAGTGACAGTGAGTGGGTTGCGAAAATTGCCAACACTGAAAGGCTTCCGCGCTTTACCATCGTGTTGTTCCACATAATGGTTGTGAGTAAGGTTGTGGCAAACTAGCCTACATGTTCCTGATTGGATGAAATCCTATTTAGCTGAATGCACACCATAGATTATGGAGCGTTCTGCTAAAAAATATTTGGCGCACACACAGGATAGGTTTTTGAAAATGTATTATTGTTAATTGGTTTTTGGTGGGTCTTGGCACAAAATAGTTATAGATGATCATAACTGAAGATCTTTGTTTTTTTTTTTTTGTTTGTTTAAAAAACAAGCAGCACATCTCACAGGTATGATGTCATGCTCTTCTAAATTTGATGATAACCTTTATCTAACCTCCAAGAATGTATAATATACTTTATGATCTGAAGAAAAACAAACAATTTCCTCCTTCAAATCAGCCTGGGGATACGTTTCAACCATAGCAGCAAAACAAAAATAGCAAAAAAATCCTTGAGTTTGTGAATTGCATCTATGTTGATTACTAACCAAGCTGCAATACCAAGATGCTGTGGTTTTACGATAAGTGTTTCCGGGTGGGGCTTGTTTGTGCAGAGACAATCTCCACTGATAGGTACTGTAATCCTGCAAAGAAAGTGACACATATAGGTGTGTACAGTAACTGACCTTCTCTTCCTGTAGCCTCTTTTATTGGAATTGGAAGTGCGGATATCGCACAGTCTGGGTATAAGCTATCTTCTTTAGCTTTACAATAAGATCCGCCTTGCTACCTCCACCGAGCCCCCACCCATGACAAACGCTGAAGCTAGGAACATAATATCCTCTATGATATCGTTCAGAAGTCCTTGTGGATTATAGCACAGGATTAGGGCCATATCCCTCAATAACATCTGTTTTACCACGGAGGCTCACAGAGATTATGGCTGGAAAAACCACATGCTCGGTTACAAACACACAGGCCCGAGATGTGATCTTATCAAGTGATTAGTATTCATGTTGTGTTCATGTATATAAAGTCAGTAGTAAAAAGAGTTAGAAAGCAGTTGAGGAAATGTGCTGACATGGCAATATATGTAGGTTGTGTTTTCTTTGATTAGAAGGCTGGTTTGTGTTTTCGCCTTCTCATTAGAATGTGAGTTGCTTTGCGGCTTTACTGTACATGCAGAGTGATGTTAATGCTGACATCCGCACATTCTTATTCTTCATTTTATTTTTTTTCTCATGTTGACATACACATTGACCATGCGGCTATTGTTATTTGCACTTGTTTTTGTAATGTCTCTGTTTTTTTTAGTGTATTTCATGTGTTAAATTTGTAATAATGCATACTCCAGCATCATTGGTCAGTAGCATTCAAAAGCAAAACAAAATCCATTTGGGTATCTGAAGCTAGCACACATCTCTTTAATGTTTCTTTCTGTAGAGAGCATGGTAAATGCTGTGTTATTTTCTTACACTACAAAAACACATAAAAACAACAATATACTAGGGGTGACCCCAATTGCACATATAGTCTGATTAATCAATCCAAGGAGTTTGATTCAACTGTCAATCTTAATGTTGCAAAATGTGGTCATGATACAAATATCTTTTAATTTAGCCTACTGCTGAATGTCTGATTGTACTATATTTAAAAAATAACTAATCTGCTTCTAAATAATCGCCTTAGTGTGTGTGTGAATAAAACACGACAGACAGCTAATTGTGCATCTGGTTTGAACCAAGCATTTCCTTACCTTATAATCTATGGATGAATGAGCAAATAACAACAACATGATTTGATGATCAAGTCGCCATAGGCAAGACTTGATCAATCAGATTTGACTATGTAAATTCTTAATCGTAGTAACGGACATACACCTTAATATAAATAAATATGTTATTTGTGTGTAAAATTGTGGTACACCGTGCAATTATTGCAATCTGTCTTTCTGGATTTGAAGCAAATGCTCTCCCACAGCATCTCAGTCTGTTTAATAGACACTCAAGGCTTACGGCCCATTGCATATTTACAAGCAGGAGAGGCATATAGGCTTCAGGCTTTTCCCAATCACGTGCATATACATTCACAAACACACTGTGGGCCCTATTTTAACAATCTAAGCGCACAGTCTAAATAGCAAGACGCAAATAGAATTTTAGGCATGTCCAAATCCACTTAGGGTTTTTAACAGCAGAAAAACTGTCAGTTTGCTGGGCGCATGGTTCAAACGGGTTGTACTTTCTCTCGCCATTATTCATGGGTGTGTTTTGGGTGTAACGTATGATAAACCAATCCCAGTGTCATCTCTCATTCCCTTTAAAAGTCCAGGTGCTCTTGCATCATTGGCGGATTGTTAGTATACCGGTGGGTTTGTGAAAGCACTGGAGCAAGATCCCTAAAATATGTTGCTATAGGCTACACACTAATAATATTTCACATTGTCATCTTCATTTTTTTATTCTTTGCATTTCTGTGCGCTCCTCTGCGTCCCTGAATGTGTAACAAGCGAGTGTACCGTCGTTGTGCACCCGTCCATAGGCGACATCATATTTATAATGTGGCACGCGTTAGCTTTAGACCAGGTTTTTGCTGGTCAAGCACGTAATCACTTGCCGCTGCCTCAAGATAACAATGCGCCAGCAATGAGCCTAGACCACACCTCTTATTTAGATCAACTTACCCACGGGCGCTAAAATGGGTGCGAGTGCATTTGCTATTTAGAAAACGTGGGTGCTGGACGGGAAAATGACAACTGCGTCGTTCTGAAACTAACAAAGACACTTGCGTTTCCGCCTTGCGCCACATTGTGCCGGGTGTACGATAGGGCCCAAATACAGCATATCTCTCACACAGATCTGCAGATGTTCCAAACTGCCTTATTTACAAACATACACACACACACACATACAGTACATTGATGGAACATATTGTATACTCCATGCCATCTATCACTAATTAGGATATAATTATCCAAGTGTATACAATCTCGGCAGATGGAGAAAAAATTGAAAAAGATAACCATGGCATTAGTGCTAATAACCTTGAGCTGTGTGACACCATCCACAAACAGTCCTTCAGCCAGCTTAGTGCTATGCTGCATTATGATTTAATTCACTGAGTCCTATGCTTTTTCCTTCATTCCAATTGTAATTGAGTATCTGTTTTTGTATTTGTATGTACGAGTATTGTGTTCTAGATGTTCCTTCTCATTCCCCCACCCCCCAGAGAGTCTCTGTACCATTATTCCATTCAGTAAATACACTTATTCTCTTGTGGGGTACACACACGTTTAGCGTGCCCTGACCCAATGCGTTTACAATGCTTTGCTAATGAGTTGATATATATATAGTTATACAGTTTTAACTTTGCTGCGGGCGGTCAAACATACTGCGGGTCTCAAACTCTCGTGGATTTGCAGTGAAGGGCTGATCCTTAAAAGTATTAAAATGTCAACATTTGTGGTCAGAAATTCACTGTGAGCGGGATTAAGATACAAGTCCCACGCAGGGCTCTAAAATGCATGTCCATATTTCCATTTACCTTCTCCTCTGCATATCCTCCAGGGAATTATGTATACTGGGTTCAATGTTATGTCGCAGTGACTTGACTGACTTGAATTAACTAAACAATAACATATAATATAATGAGCGACAATGTCAAAGAATAAATGGAGAACAGTTGTGGCCATTTAATTCACACACATCCAAATGACAAGCTTAACATTTGCAGTACTACACAGCACAACATTTCATTTAAACTAAACCAAGCTCTAGTTATGTAATAATGTTCTTCATCTGTTAGGAAGACTAACTCTCAATTTAAAAAGGCAGTTGTTTCTTCCTTCTTAACAGTGTGTCCCCCCCCCAACACACACACACTCTTGTGAAGTATTGCCATGTAACCCACTCACTCAGACACTCCTAACACATCTGTCCCCCACACCCACCACAGGCCCCCCCCC
>JAODTR010056120.1:0-17479 GCA_025399935.1 Amblyopsis rosae
TATCGTGAGTCATGAGTCCCCTGATGATATATATATATATATATATATATATATATATATATATATATATGTATATTTTTTATTTTTATTTTTATTTTTATTTTTTTTATTGTATTTCTTTATTATTATTTTACTTTATTTTTTTTATATTATACTCAGAAACTACAAAACATTGGAGATGTGGGTATATGGGATGGATGTGTATGGGAGTGTGTTTAGGCCTGCCTTTGTGCATTTGTGTGTGTGTGTGATGGTGGTCCTCCTTCATTCTCTTGAATTACTGAATTGAAAGAAGACAGATGGAAATAACAGACATACAAATGATTATGTCTGTCCTTTTGTTTGGACCGCTAGACAGATCAATTATTTATTTCCCCTGTGAACCCCTGTGCACCCCTGTTCACGATGACAACAGGGCAAAACAGCCTTATATTGTGCGTCTGAGACCCTTCCATGCATTAATTGATCAAATATGTGTTGTCTATTTGGATGAAAGCATTACTTCACCTATCTTGGACAATATGAGACAGCATCTCTAATCCACTATATGGATACAGATTAATATATAAAGCTGTGCTCCTGTCAAAATCCTTCAGGCTATAGGTCACACTTAACTTCTGTTGCCTTGGACAAATCTCATATTACTGTTAATATAAATTGGAGTGGTGCCATGGAAAGTGAAACTTGCTCTATTTTAAGTTAGAATGCACTGAATATGAGCAAATGAAAATGTCTTACATTTTTATAGAAAACTGATACAATATTTTTTAGTTAGAATGGTACTTTATACGCATGAAATTGTTTGACTATTATTGGGAAATAATTGATCTGACATAGAGAATATATCGAATCAACAGTACAATATTAGAAATAGATTTGAGTTTTGTACATGAGTGTATATGCAAATAATAATAATAATAATAATAATAATAATAATAATAACAATAATATCAATAATAACGCAACTGGAAAACACATTTTAGATATTTTTGTTACTTCAAGAGATACTTTTATATAATAACATTATTATTGTTTAGTAGTTATTTAATATCAATAATTTTTGTTATTTTTTCATTTCATTGATATTATTTGATGTAGAGAAGAGAAGATGTAGCCTCTTTGGGAAATGTAATGTAGGTGTATTTACCAAAAATTACTTTTGCTATATAGAGCTTGTGCTGTAGAAAGTTGCTGGCAGCCAGATGGTTTTGACTATTGGTGTTGGTAACACATGGCTCAGAGTGAAGCCACGGCCAGATACAGCAGCACAGGATAATTGGAATTTCATTAAGATGTGTGTGTGTGGATGGATGATGGGGAAAGGGGGAAGGGTATGTATGTGTATGTATGTGTGTGTGTATATGACTCTGCATGGGTGGGTTCCACTAGCTATGTTGAGCATGGTGTGAGTAGGGGACCCCACCTATGGCCACCTGTTCGTCTGGCCCATCATATAAAAGCTGCTCCTCCGCTGTCTCCTAGATCAGAGATCTAATAGCCTCCACACACTGAGATGACTCACCCTAGCTGGACTAGCTGACAGACAGCACAAAGGACCAGCGGTCTGGACCACTGCTGGACAACTACAGAGCTCCTAGATTAGAGGAATCCTGGAGGAGAGATTGGAGACACAGTTCCCCCTTCACCACTGAGCAGACCGGAGAACACCCAGCAGTTTAACCAGCAGCATGAAGTCTCGCCAACCCAGCTGTGGTGACTCTGGATCTGAGTCTTCTGAGTCTGACTCCAAGAGTCCACAGAAAGGAGCCACCAGGAGGAGAATGGCAGCCAATGCCCGCGAGCGCAAGAGGATGCAGGGCTTAAACACAGCCTTCGACTGCCTGCGGAAAGTGGTTCCCCAGTGGGGCCATGATACGAAACTGTCCAAGTATGAGACGTTGCAGATGGCTCTCAGCTACATCATGGCCCTCAATCGGATCCTGGCTGATGCTAGACGACACAGTGCCCCCCACAGGCAGTGGTTGGACCTACATTTTGACTGTGCGCATACTGAGAACTACCTCATGAGGTACAGCGCTCCGGCAGAACAGCAGTACATTCACTCGTCATTCTCCTGTCAGTTGGATGGCTATCAGGTACAAACGTAGACTGTTTTGATCGCTACAACATAAGACATTTTGAACGTGTCAAGTGTTAAAAACACAGGCATTTCCTCCAGTCTAGGAGTAAGTAAATACATTTGTATTATGTTTTTTGTTTGTCATTTATGTAGTCTTTATTTGACTATCAAATAGCGTCCTATCAGTTCTGAACTTTTGTTAGGGTTGTATACCCAACAATGTAGAACAACTTATGTTCAATGCATAATTAGCATGATTATGAAATTGTGGTAACATTTTGATACGGCACCAAAATGCTGTGCAATTTTCAATGGATGTTGAGTTATTGGTCAGGTTCAGGTCAATAAGCACTGCAATAATGTTTATTTTCTCAAAGTGTAAATAAATGTTTTCTAAGTAATGTAGTCTTGTGGCAATTTTATTTAAATTGTCTTATTGCATGTTTAAAAATATCCATCTAAATAAGTTTCCTAATACCAGTAATAATCTTCAAAGGCAACAACCATCAAAATTGACCCATGTGGTTCGTGTTAATTCTATATAAATCATGATATAAATAAATAAATACATAAAGTATATAACAAATAATATGCACCAAACTGTCTGTATATTTTTTCCATCATCTAATTTGCTTTCTATCCCGAAGTAATGACAGGTAATGCCTTTGTCTATGGAGATACGTCACTGTTATGTCAGTGGGTTGCCAAAATACCAGCATAAATACCTGCAAAAATAATTAAGTATATCTACAAAACAAAAACCATGCCATAGTGTGCCAGATCCTGCCATGGCATCACCGGAGGAGCAGAAATTAAACTCCATTGTTGGGTAATGGCTGTGGATAACAGCTCTGTTCAGACTCATTCTTGCATGAAGAGCCATAACTGGACCCAACCCTGTCTCTCTCAGCTAGATAACATCAATGCAATAAGTGCCTTGACCAACTGCTCCAATCGGCTCCACACACATACGTGTACACACGCACACTCACAAATACTATCTCATTAACCAATAATAAATTTTCATTGGGTCACTAAGATTTGGAATTATGTGTTTGTTAAAGGTCAGTGTGAAAAGGTACTTCAATTAGCTTTGTTAGTTTAGACCTGTAAAGACCTGACAAATAATATAATATAATATAATATAATATAATATAATATAATATACTTTTTTTGAAATTTTTATCGTTTTAGTACTATTTCACAAATATGGTATGGTACAAAACTCACAGCAGATCATCAAAAGTATTGTTTTTTTCCACCACTTCATATGTGTTATACATGTTTATAATTTGCTCTAGCTTTTAATAGATACTGAAACATTTGTAAACCTATGCATTTTTCACCTGGTTTACATGGTTTCTTTTAACTATAAAATGTAAATGTATGTTTGCAAAGTATAAACCACTACATTCTCATCAATGATTACCATACATAATGATACCCTTTAACTATACATCCATCCATCCATCCATCCTCAACCGCTTACCCATAGTCGGGTCGCGGGGGTAGCAGCTCCAGCAGGGGACCCCAAACTTCTTTCCCGAGCCACATTAGCCAGCTCTGACTGGGGGATCCCGAGGTGTTCCCAGGCCAGTGTGGAGATATAATCTCTCCACCTCCTGGGTCTTCCTCGGGCCTCCTGCCAGCTGGACGTGCCTGGAACCCCTCCCTAGGGAGGTGCCTTATCAGATGCCCATACCTCCTCAACTTGCTCCTTTTCACGCAAAGGAGCAGTGGCTATATGAGTTCCACACTAATGGCCGAGCTTCTCACACTATCTCTAAAGGCCCGTCACCCTCCTGAGAAAATCCATTTTGGCCGCTTGTACCGGTGATCTAGTTATTTCGGTCATTACCCACCCTTCATGGCCATTGTTGAGGGAAAATTGCTCGGAAGATCGATAGCTTTGCCTTCCGGCTCCTGTACCCTCAGACACAAACAAGACCCGAGGTACTCCATTAGTTTTCTGCTAAGAAACACAGCCTCAGATTTAGCAGCCCATTAAAGTTGGAGTAATTTATTTCACACAGTGCAAGACACAATATATAACCCTACAAATTGAATTGACTGAATACTTGCCCTTCAACATGGAGCATATGGTATAGAAGGACAGTACTGCATGTATATTCAATTGCAACCAGAGGCGTTTTGGTCTGTGCCAGTTATTAAGGCACCTTTGAAATACACTGTAAAATGAACAGAGATTCCAGACTACAATACAGCAACGCCAGGCTACAGTAATGCCTGTTACAGCAAACCAGTGTTCTATTTCACACAAAAAAATTACATTTTATACAAATGGTTGTATTTTCAGAAATGTATATGAACACAATGAAAGTAATACTTTCTGTGTAATGAGTGTGATCGGTTATGTGTTTTGCATTAAGAGTTTTGAAAATGGGTCACATACTTGTGAATATAGTACCAAAACGATCAAAAACCTGTAATATAATTTCATATCATATCATATCTGTGTGGGCGTATATATAGATTGACAAATAGGCACAGCCTAATCATGCAACCAAACTAACCTTCAATGGCACAGTGTGTAGTATGAGAGTTTACTGGAAATACGGATACAGATGGTCAAATGTGTTCAGATGCTGTGTTGAATGTTTGCATATGAAATGCATTTAGTCAGTTTCCATGTTTAGTGTATTATGCCAGTTCTGTGAGGACTGCTTTGGATTGTTAAGCAGCAGAAAATGGCTCTGGAAATAATTAAATTCACATATTCAGTCAACAGTTATTATCAAATATAACTGACATGTAATGAGTGAATGTTTGCTACTGAAAGAGTTGTTAATTTATAATGACAATGTGTCCAGAGTGCTTAGAGAGACACAATGACGTATGTGTGCAGAAATAATTTATTTGTCAATTGGACAGTGTTTTGACCATTAAATCTTTAATATGTTTCATTTGTCCCATCTTTAAAGACAGGATTTAAAAGGCAACAGCTGTGGAGAATTGTAATGGGGACAAATGGACAAAAATAGGTCTTGGCACTGTAAAAACTATTGTTGAAATTAATACGATTCATTAGTTAATCCAAAAAGAATATAATAGAATATAATGCCATTAGAGAGGGTGTTGGGTTTCATCACTACTGTGAGTGACAGCTCCTCCCTCACCACTGCTTATGTCATTGACCCTCTAACGTCACTCTACCAGCAGTTGTTCAAAAGCTGGCCTGGCCGTTCTACTTCATTTGACCCTCTGAGTTTGGACGCTATCCTCCTGACTGTACGGACACATCCAGGTGACTCCCAACATGAAGCGCCTGAACAACCACGTCAAGAACCACCTGACAGGCCAGGTGGAGTGTGAGATGGATGGTTTGGGGACCGGGGCTTGGGTGAACCAGGGCTACTGTATCTCCCCTCCACCCCTGCCCCGGTCAGTGAGCACCATCTACAACCCCCAGACTGTCTTCCAGGGCTCTGCGGACAGCATGTGCAAACCGGACCTCCCCAAATCATTCCGTGAGGAGCCGGAACCCCTCGACCAGAGCATCGTAGTAAAACGCGGAAGGTGCTGTTCCTTTGTGAAAGGTAGGAAGCTGCTCTGCATAGATCAGGGTGACTAATTATTAATTTTTGACATAAAACATACTCTTTTATGTCAAATTGGTGAGGATATAAGATGGAAACAGCAAAAGCACCCATCAGTGTTCTATGTCTGTGCCAATTAGTGAAATGCCATAATTACTATTAAAATCTGTACATAGATTACATTAGCCTAGAGTCTTCCCAAAATAAATCATAAATAATCAGATAACTGACATCTCGTATTCTCTGCAGGATTATGGCGTACAACTTTGACTGAGAACACGTCAAACAATAGAGAACTGTTTGTCCGAACTACGATGAGAGAGCTGTTGGTCTACGTGGTGTTCCTGGTGGATATATGTCTCTGTAAGTGTACATCATATTAATCGTATACATTATATGCTACCTCATAGCAACTTGAAATAATATGAAGCCCAAGCAAAAGAACACATGAAGACAAAGTGTTGCCACAGAGTACAATTTCAGCATCTTAACTTTTATAACCATGACATAGTATAATTACCAATCCCACAAATAATTTATATGGCAAACATATTCTGCAATGCATTGTGGACCCAGTTTATTGTATTCTGAACTGCTTAAGTATACATTAACATCACTTGAACTACTGATGAATTAATGTAAAGTGGAAGGTTTCTGTAAGCTTAAGTTGATTTATCATCAACTGCTTTCCCCTACTTTAGTGGCCACTATAAAAGCCTTCTTTTCAGGCGTTTGAAAGCTATTGTCCAGGTGAACATTAGCAGTGAAAGGAACATGGGCAGTGTTCTCTTGCTCTCACTGATAAGAGCTTTGACCTAAACCATTGTTGCTTTGTCTAGCTGGGATTTATATTGTTTGATGAGGCTATTGCACCATCTCTTCAAACAAATTACCGCCTCTAATCTGGCTCTGTTTGACTGCTGTGACACAAATGCATCTGAAAAACAAGAATGAGGCCTTCTGCATCTGCTTCTGATGTTTCTTATCTTTACCGTTTGAATGGAGCAACATGCAAAACAGAACTAGCAAAGACTGTGATGGGCATAACAATGAGATCATGTCTTTCAGTGACATATGGTATGACAAGCTCAAGTGCCTACTACTATACCAAAGCCATGACCAATCTGTTTGTCACGACACCCAGTGCCGGCGGCGTTTCATTTCAGTCCATTGGCTGCATGTCTGACTTCTGGACAGTAAGTGGCACATACATATTTCATTTGTGAATGCTGATCCTTGTAAAATCATCAACAAGGAATTTCTAAATACAATATGTTAAAAGTGCAATCCTTCATTAGTGTCTAAAATTGCCCCTGTAGTGCAACAAAATTAATTGTTTTAGTTTATATATATATATATATATAGAGAGCACATATCCCTGTCACACATTCTTCCTTAATCTGTCCTACAGTGGTCGTAGGTAACATCTCTGTCCCTCCCCTAATGCTCACTTACTTTTCACATTTCTGTTTCTATTTCAAAGCATGAACATAAACAGTGAGTTGCATGGGGAAGCTATGACACAACTGTAGAATGTTATAAGTGCTACAAGTGCACATTCCTCAATAAAACAAACCTTCGAATACTAATTAAGATTAAGTACATTTACATTTTACACATTTACGAGGTTTCCATTGCTTTTAAATTGACTTACAATTTAAAGGTTAAAGTAACCCTCAAAAAAGGCATTTTTTATAGTTCTTTTTCAAATTTATTTTCAAAATAATCTGTTAAAAAATAATGGAACAGTCTGCACTTCAAATAAAGTAGCTACAGATGCGGGAAAATCAAAATTCCCATCTCTGAAGTTGAATAACTCTTTCTAACTTCAAACTGTGTCCTTATCTCACCAGTTCGCTCAGGGCCCACTACTGGATGGCCTTTACTGGACCAACTGGTATAACAACCAGTCTATGAACCGTGGAGAGCAGTCCTTCATCTATTATGAGAATATGCTACTGGGGGTTCCCAGGATCAGGCAAATCAAGATTATGAATAACTCCTGTAAAGTCCCCAGCGACTTTGCAAATGAAATCACTGGGTGCTATGGTGTCTATAATGAGATGAAGGAGGAGAAGTCCAGCTTTGGTCTGATCAATGGCACTGCGTGAGCTGAGTATTGATTTAACTTGTTTGATATAAACATACATACAACAAACAAATGACATGTTTATAATTGTATTACGTTGCAATTATTTGCTATTAGTCATGACTTTTGGTGTTCCCCCAGGCACCGCTAAAATGAACGACGTAACAAAATAGTGATTTCTGTTAGCTCTTCATGCTCTGTGCATAGTTTGTGTCTCGTGACCAGGGTGGCCGCTAATGTGCCAGGTTATGCTACAGCATCAAATTGTGATGATCCTTCTAAGAACGTCCATGCTGTTGCAGCTGGGAGTACCACACAGAGAAGGAGGTCCAGGGCTCTTCTCAATGGGGCTTGTTAGCCACGTACAGTGGAGCAGGGTACTATCAGGACCTGAGTATGACCAAGCAAGACAGCGCTGACACATTGATGGAGTTGATGAACAACCTGTGGTTGGATCATGGAACCAGAGCAGTCGTCGTTGACTTCTCCACCTATAACGCTAACATTAACATGTTCTGCGTCATCAGGTGCTGTACAGTGCAAGGGGAAAACAATGTGTTCTCAATGAATTCTCAGCAAATGTATTATTGCTTGATGTCTTATAAGCTCTCTTTTTCCCGCAGCTTGTTGGTTGAGTTTCCAGCTACTGGTGGAGCTCTTTCTTCATACCAGATAAGAACGGTTAAATTGATTCGCTACATCACCCACTGGGATTATTTTGTCCTAGGCTGTGAGATTGTATTCTGCTTTTTTATCCTCTACTACATCGTAGAGGAGATTTTGGAGCTGCGAATTCACAAGTTCTCATATTTTAAAAGCATTTGGAACATACTGGATATTGTTGTCATACTGGTAAGAGAGTCACAGGGCCTGTCCAGGGAGGGACCCATTTTTACATTTTGGATTTGCTCCGTAAAATAATACAATGTATTATTTCCCATTCCAGCTTGCCACCATTGCAATCATTTTTAATGTCTTTCGTACCATCAAAGTGGACGAATTACTTGGCAGCCTACTGCAGAATCCTGATATCTATGCAGATTTTGAATTTTTGGCATTCTGGCAAACACAGTACAACAACATGAATGCAGTGAACTTGTTCTTTGCTTGGATAAAGGTAATGCACATCTGATCCCAGACAAATGTTATTGCTTGAAAAATAGAATTACAAAGCGTTATAGATTTTCTTTTTGTCCCTGTAGATTTTCAAGTACATTAGTTTCAATAAGACCATGTCTCAGCTGTCCTCGACCCTGGCCCGCTGTGCCAAAGACATCATGGGGTTTGCCATCATGTTCTTTATTGTGTTCTTTGCCTATGCTCAGCTTGGGTATCTGCTTTTTGGAACGCAAGTGGCCTCCTTCAGCACATTTACCACATGCATGTAAGATATGTAAACTGAACAGGACCAGAAAAACCTTTTCTGTTAGTATCATTGTGAACTAACCAAACTTGATGTAATCAAGCGTTCTATATTTGCAGCTTCACACAATTCAGAATTATTCTTGGCGACTTTAATTTTGATGCCATTCAGAGTGCCAATAGAGTTCTTGGGCCAATCTACTTTGTCACATATGTGTTCTTTGTATTCTTCGTCCTATTGGTAAGTGATGTCAGTTTACAGGCTAATTGAATGTTAAAATCACTGGACAAATGCCTTTAAATGCTTGTTTGTCTACTAGAACATGTTTTTGGCCATCATAAATGACACATACTCTGAGGTGAAAGAAGAGATAGCTTCAGAGAAAGATGAGCTCAATTTCTCTGACATCATCAAACAGGTAACATACAGGATACATACATGTATCATGTATCTAACACAGTGTAATGTACATGTTTAATTAAAGTGTTTCTCATAACAACCATCTTCTGGTATCCAGGGCTATATGAAGACATTTATGAAGTTGAGACTCAAAAATGAGAAAATATCAGATGTTCAAAAAGCACTAAGCTCGGGATCAGGAGAAATATCATTCAAGGACTTCAGAGAGACCCTTAAAGGGTAAGTCAGGATAATAAGGCGAGATTGTGCCAACATACATTTTAGTTTTTGACACTGACATTTGTCACTGTTCGCTCAGGATGGGACACACTGATCATGAAATATCTGAAGCTTTCTCCCAATTCGACCACGATGGTAATCACATTCTAGATCAAGGAGAACAAGAAAGGATGAAAAAGGAGCTGGAGGAAAAGAGGGTTTGTGGACACCTTTGGAATGATAACATGGCATTTAACATTTTAACCCAAAAATAATGTTAGCTAAATACTTTGCATCCAAATAACATATTTGTAGAAATGTAAATTGTGCCTACTAATTTTCAATGTTTTCCTTTCCCCCAGGATGCTCTTAACGTTGAACTCAACGATCTCGGGAAAAACTACAGTAAAGATTTATTAGAGGAGTCCTCTGCGAAGAGCATTGAGCAAAAGAACAAGCCCAGTAATGCCTCAGCTCAGCAGGAGGAGGTTCAGAGGTGTTGGAGGAACTTTTACATTCAGTTTGCATTCAGTTTAAATCTATTTGAGTCTATATGAACTACAGCCACTTAAATGAATACTTCATGCTTTCAATCTCTTTTATAATGACTCTAAGGTTAAACATTATATGTGAATATATGATTTACAATGTCAACACACTATGACGTTGGTGGTAGATGCATTGAAGTGTTTCCTGTTGCATGCTAACATATTATGAATTGTGTACAATTGTGTAATGGCCATTATTTTACTTTCCATTAAAGGTTGTCCAGACAGGTTCTCCAAATTGAGAGTTCTGTCGTGGACATTATGTCAAAGATTGAGTTGATTATGAGGAAGCTGGAACTACATGACAGAGCTAAAGGAATGGAAACCGTAAGTCAACTATGGATTGGGTTACAAACCCAATTACATGTCACTCTGTTTTACTAGTTAGGCGTACTACTACTAATACATTGTTAGTTGTAACCTTTCATTATATATTTTTTTGAGAGTTTTAGATTTAGTCTCAAATCAGCTCAAATGTATCTTATATGCAATGGTGTGCAATGTATTGATAGTTATATTTCCATTTCGATGTTAATAAATAAAATGGGTTTGTTATTTTAATTAGAGCGATAAGGATGGTTCTGACGGGAATGTCATAGCATGCCTTGACAGAGGGAAACACGAGATGTCAGCGAGGACACCAAATACACCTGATAGTTCAACATATGACTATTGTTTGTGATCAAATTGATGATATAACCATGAGTTATATAAAGATTAGCAGGTTATACACCAAGCAGCATGCTTTATACCTATTCAATTGTGTAGTGTAGTGGGTGTACCTTGTGTCAACAGTTAAACCATTCAGTAACCTACTTATATTGGACAAACAATAATTGGGCCATAAGAATACATTATACTTAATCAGTTACTTTCAGACTAATTTATACTCATGTTAATGCATCAGGTTTATGAGATAGAATCTTTGTATATGATTCTGATTCTGCCAAGACAATGAGTGGTTTGAGGATACTGTGTAGAGCTATCGCACTCACTAATTGTTATAAGTTAAACCTGTATTTAATAATACATGTTATATGCTGGGGTTATAATGATGCTGTGAATTGTAAAATTTTTGCAGCTTTTTGTTGCGTAGATATTATGTCATATGCATATTTATAAAATGGGCAAATACTTCCTTATATAATTTCTTAATTTAATCTAACTTGCTTTAGAAATGTCATATATAATGTCATTGAATACTGACAAGGCAGTTTGGGTTTAATGCTACAAAGTCTATTTATGTACCAGTATATTTTGTCTTGAGCAATTTTTTCAAGATTTATAGTTTCAAATTGAGAAATACTCAAACAATATGAACAGGATGGAATTGTATAATTTGTACAATTGACCTTCTGGGTTTGTTCTGATTTAATCCTCAACTGTAATTGTAATTATAACCACTATGGAGTTGATAAAAAAAGCAAGTGTATTATAAACAACTTTGAAATGCATCTGTGAAAACCTCAAAATAGCAGGTAATAAAATGTTATGGCAATATTGCTGTGTAATGAAGGTAGCCCAATTTACTATAATAGATGTATTCAACAAAGTTCAGACAACATTTTTATTTCTTGGCATTTCCATTTAAATAGAAATGTAATTTATCAATGAATTAACACACACACACACACATACACACACACATATACTCAGCAAAAAAATAAACGTCCATTTTTCAGGACTGTATTTCAAAAATAATGTTGTAAAAATCCAAATAACTTTACAATAAGGGTTTAAACTATGTTTTCCATGCATGTTCAATTAACCATCAATTAACATGCACCTGTGGAACGGTCGTTAAGACATTAACAGCTTACAGAAAGTAGGCATTTAAGGTCACAGTTCTAAAAAAGCAGGACACGAAAGAAGACTTTTCTACTGACTGAAAAACACCAAAATAAAGATGCCCAGGGTCCCAGCTCATGTGCGTGAATGTGCATTAGGCATGCTGCAGGGAGGCATGAGGACTGCTGATGTGGCCAGGTAAATAAATTGCCTTGTCCTCACTGTGAGATGCCTAAGACAGCGCTACAGGGAGACAGGAAGGACAGCTGATCATCCTCGCAGTGGAAGACCGTGTGTAACAACACATGCACAGGATCGATACATCCGAATATCACACCTGCGGGACAAGTACAGGATGGCCACAGCTGCCCGGGTCACACCATGAACACATAATCCCTCCATCAGTGCTCAGACTGTCCGCAATAGGCTGAGAGAGGCTGGACTGAGGGCTTGTAGGCCTGTTGTAAGGCAGATCCATACCAGACATCACCAGCAACAACGCCGCCTATGGGCACAAACCCACCTTCGCTGGACCAGACAGGAGTGGCAAAAAGTGCTCTTCACCCTCCAGCATGACAATGCCACCAGCTATACTGCTCGTTCTGTGTGTGATTATTTGCATGACAGCAATGTCAGTGTTCTGCCACGGCCAGCGAAGAGCCCGGATCTCAATCCCATTGAGCACAGCTGGGACCTGTTGGATCGGAGGGTGAGGGCTAGGGCCATTCCCCCCAAGAAATGTCCGGAACTTGCAAGTGCCTTGGTGGAAGAGTGGGGTAACATCTCACAGCAAGAACTGACAAATCTGGTACAGTCCATGAGGAAATGCACTGCATTACTTGATTTTGAGCCTCCCTTCTTTCAGGGACACATTATTTTATTTATGTTAGTCACATGTCTGTGAAATATTTTTAGTTTATGTCTTATGGTGTTGACTCTTTAAGTGGTCATACATATATTTACACACATTAGGTTTACTGAAAGTAAAAACAGTTTAAAGTCAGAGGACGTTTCTTTTTTTGCTGAGTTTATATACACATATACATATATAGTTTTGCAACTCGTGTCATAAAAGCAACTTGCCATTACATTCAATTAAGCAACAAATATTACATTTCATAATTGTGCATCTCAAACTAAAACATCACTTGCATTTTATATACTGAAAAACAAGCACAAAGTCAAAAACAGGAAAATCCTCAGGTAGATAATTTAAATTTGTAAAGGAGATTCCATAAACAAAAGTTTAAGTTACTGACTTTACTATTAAGCCTTCTTCATAAATTATATTGCTATAACTGAAAGAAAATACCATTCTAACTACATTATGTACAACGTCATTATTTAACTTTCATAAAAGGTAGGTGTCAAATGTATATATTTACACAGAAGTGTAATCTGTTACATGTGACGTTAAAATTTACAATCAGGAGTGTTTTGTTGTATACAACATCAAAAGGAGAATGAAGGTAGCAAATATTTTAATAAGCTGTACATAATGGCACATAAACCCAAACTATAGGGCATTTTCTTATGGTAAAAAGCTGTCAATTAGCACCTGCTTTTTGACACGACTAGATATAGAAATAAAAATAAAATACAAATCTTTCTACATGCAGGCTGAATTCAGAACTAACAAGTTGTAAATGTCTTCATGAACTTAAAACTATACATGGGAAAACAATTTCTTGACACCAAGGAAGCACAATACAAGGTGGATGTCTGAACAGTGTTTTGGTATATGACAAAAACATGACATATCAGGGGCTGATTATCCTGAACATGCCCACAGGGTAGAGAAATGGTCTACATTTCAGCAATGTAATAGAGCATTTACAAACAATAGAGGTAAGATTAGCAACAGAGGATCCCTGTCTATGCAACCAGCCCCAGATTATAAAGTAAAGCAAGAAATTATATACCTTTACTTTTGTCAAATTCAGGGAACATCTCACGGCCCACTATGTTCTGTGTGCGCTAAACCCATCCATCCATCCATCTCTCTCTGTAAATTAAAAATAAAGTAGTTCACACAACACTATTCCAGCATCCAGCCTTGGCAGTGCATATCCAATGTGTGGGGCAGAGCTCTAGAGGGAGCTCCAGTACAGCTGACTGCACAATTCTTCGTAAGGGGTGGTAGGGTGGGGTAGAGGCTATAGGCTATAGGCTATACACAAACATATAGATACAATAACCATGTCCTATAGAATTCATTAGGCAGTCAGGGTCAACTACATCAAGTTGTAAACTAATTCAGAGAAATTCTGTAAAGTACATGCATATTACTCCCATACAAAAACATGTATATTCAGTGGGGAGATTCCTTGTTTGCATTAAAAGCTTTTATGGTCTTCCAATTTCCAATGTAATATTCTTAAAGCTAAAGGTTTTGTTTTTACAAAAGGTAAGAGTTGCCTAATATAAACAAAGTGATGATCGCAGGCTTGCATTCACAAAGCATTTGAATATGATGTGTGTGTGTGTCATACGATTTAGCTATACATCTAGCTGGAAACTGGTTGACTGCAGACCCACTTGTCAACACGTACTGCAAGAAAACACTGGTGGCTTCCCTTGTAAATGTCATTATTAAATCAACATGCCATAAATTGTAGTAGCATTTTGTTACCCAAACTAATGGGTTACATGCTGCAGTATGATAATGATGAATAGGAACACGTTATTTCAAGAAATGCATTCATATCTTACTGAGAACTTCTCTAATAGGGCTATTGTAAAATAAAAATACATTTAAAGCTGGGAAAGGGGGTTTATTGTGAGATAAAATTTGTTAATTTGCTAGGAAATCTGATTCTCTGAGTTTATCAATTCAAAATTTTACGAGAATATAAGAAAAAATACAAATGTGATTGAGGAACCAAACCCAATGCAGTGTATTGCCATGTAGTTGCCTGCAGTAGATACAATTATAATTTTAATTGGATTTAGCCATAAGAAATATTTTGTTTAGTTTTAGCACAGAATCGCCATATCATAAGCATCTGGACTTTGAAGACAACTTAAGGCACATAAAACACTGTGCTCTTCAAAAGGTGCGCACCACAAATCCCATTTGAATTGCCCATGGATGTAACCAGGGATGTAACCAGGGATATCCATGCATCTGTCCATTTCATTGTAGTTCTGATGTTCCTAATGGATAGAAGATATCAACTCATCCAAAACAGTAGGCTATGTCCAATTTACAACAATGCCTCTCAAAGTATGGATGCTTATGATAGAGAGGGAAAGAAGGGAAAAAAATGTTTAAAGTAAATAAGAAATTGGATAGTTGGAGTTTGAGGTGAAGGGCGGCTCACTGTGTCTGGTGGCCAGCCATGCCAAAATTGGCCAGGTTGGACATGACTGAGCCAGGTTGGGGCTGAGGCTGGCATGGTGGCGACCCAAAGCCTCCCACCCAGGCCGGTGACTGGGACTGCCTGGAAAAATAAAAAATAAATGAATATTGAACAAGATGGGGATCACAATCGATTTTTTGCTATCGATGGTTCTTAGATGGGTAACCTATAATGTGTACAGTAGCTCAGAATTATTTTTTATGGGTCCTTTAGATTTTGTTTTGCCAGTGCACCAGTAAAAACCGAACATGTAAAGCCAACTAGCAAGCAATCGACGCTGGTGCCCTGGTACCTATATTAAGTAGACGTCAAACTAATGTTATGTGCTATGCATCACATGTTCTCCCTAACAGAGTAACACCTGTGCGAAAAGAGTCCATACACTGAAAATCAATAGAGCATGAATACACATTTGGTGTAGTCTCGTTACACATGACAACAGTATGCTGCTAGTGAGAGTCAAACGTACTCTACTCCAAAACCTTGCTGGTTCCATGTCTGGCCAAACATGCCATAAGAGGGAACCTGCCACCCATCAGTCATGTAGTGGCCATACTGCTGCTGAGGACTGCCATATACCTGGTTCCACTGTCCCCACTGAGCATAGTCCACCTGTGTCCACAGAAAGACACAATAGCTACAGCTACATACTGTTCAACTGTAGCGCATCAAGAGGCCTTGTCATGTTACATTGTACCTGTTGAGGACTTTTGGTCATGTCGGGAGATTCTTTGCCCCAGTAGCATTTAACCATGTGGCCTTCCATAGCTGTACCATTTACTGAAACAATGGCATGGGCAGCACTCTCATGGGTGGAGAACCTTTCAAATCAAAGAAGAGCAGTCAAATTACTTCCTTCCTTCCTGGCATGGCAAACAGTTTAACACAGAAAATGCAGGTTGAATTTGTATTGACACCTAGAGGTGTACTAATGCAGTGCTTCAAGTTTCGGGCCACAGTACCTGATGAAAGAATAACCCTTCTCTGGGAAGACTCGAATTTCCATTATTTGGCCAAATGGCGAGAAGGTCTGTCGCATCAAATGCTCTGAACGATAAAGAGCAGTTGCATGACTCCATTATTGAAGACAATTCATGCGCATACTGATAGTGGTAATTTAACATGAAAACACTTGCCTGATAGTCCTGACTGAATCCCTCCACAATACACAGTACAATTCTGTAG
Source organism: Amblyopsis rosae (assembly GCA_025399935.1). Classification (NCBI taxonomy): domain Eukaryota; kingdom Metazoa; phylum Chordata; class Actinopteri; order Percopsiformes; family Amblyopsidae; genus Amblyopsis; species Amblyopsis rosae. The sequence continues at coordinate 16,591 of JAODTR010056120.1, forward strand.
ACTAGACTGTGTCAACACATCCTCAAACCTCAGCTGTTTGGATCCATCTGAGAGATAAAAACAGTCATTTCATTCATATTATTCGTGACTTCATCACAAACCCACTATGACTGACTAATTATGTATTATTTCAACACAATTAGCACTAACATTTCTGCATTATGGGATAAAGACAGAAAAATTACTATATTATGTTTGCAACCAAGGCCATGCAAACCACAACAGAAAGACAAATACATTATTTAACAACAAATAACACACACGTACTGTCTTGAACACTCTTTGGAGCGGGCGGCTTGCGTGTTGCCCAGTTGGTTCTGATTGGACGTCCCCCGAGCCACTGTCCACCCATGTGAACAATGGCATTCTCTGCATCCTGTGAAGCACAATAAAATACAGCTTCCACTACTGCTTCAATGCAGTTTGCAAAAAGCTACTAGTAAATTTAGGAATACAGTACATACAGCATTAACTATTCAAATCTAATTCAGTTATACTATAGATTATTTTCATTGTAATTTAATATAGACAATGTACATCTACTGTTAAAGTATTAGCTTTATGATCATTTATATAAGATTTAAAAACAGGAAAAAGAATAACCTTCATTTTGTGTTCTTGCACTGGAGCCTTACCAGTTTGTTGTAGAAGGACACAAATCCATACCCCTTAGATTTGCCTGTCGTCATGTCCTTCACAACACGAGCATCGCTGCAAGGGAACGCAACAGATACTTTAGTACACTTCATTTTGAAAGCTTCAAATTATAAAAAGGAGCCACGTAAACACACTGAATTGTGAATCCTCTATATCAGGGTTCCCCAACCCTGGTCCTCGGGGACCAGTGCCCTGCATGTTTTAGATGTTGCCTTGCTCCAACACAGCTGAT
>JAODTR010056131.1:0-17478 GCA_025399935.1 Amblyopsis rosae
TCCCTTGCTGAAGCTGCTGCCCCTGCGACCCGACTCCGGATAAGCGGATGAAGATGGATGGATGGATGGATGGTTAACCATTTCTCATTTTTATGAAGATGTATAAAACGTTTATTTTTTTTTTATTAAAACAAATCAGACACCATGGATGAACAGAGGTCATAGGAAATTAAAACAGGTGTTTTTACAAGAGTGATCATTTGGAGTGGGGGGGAATTGGAAAGAGGATTTAAAGAAGATAGGAAGAAAGACAGTGAGGCTGTAGTTTTGCTTGTTCCCATCTGTTAGTTGAACCTTTATGCTTTAACAGATGTGGCATTTCTATTGTATTTCTTTATTATTTAATTATTTATTTTCCCGTCAATCCAATAGAGCACAAGGTCTGCGTAATACCGATTCCCTTCATCTAATTAAAATCTCCTGTAAGCAGATCCTCTGAGGACATTTAAACTCTCCAAATACCCAAACCATCATTAGACTCTTAAATATGTCAGCACTCGAAGACCCTTTACAGCCGCGTAAAAAATAAATAAAAAAATACGTCCATCTGTGGAGAATTAATAAGACACGACAGAGTCCTAGGTCAACAGCGCAGATAGAACTAGTGAGTAAAACTGGCACTTTGTGTGCAAAGTGTGGGGGTGAGTGTCAAAGCCTTTATACCCGGCTGATGCAACCACACTGAAACGAATGCCATCGCAGCCTTCATAATGCCTGTGAGACTCAGGATGAATGAGGAGAACTCACCTACATGTTTTACAGCCAATGAAATGATGAAACTATTGAATATATCTTTAAGCCTGTTCTTTAGAATAACGCTATTCCTTGTGTTAATTCTCAATGGTTTTATTCATTAAAATAAATTCCTAAAAAAAGGTATAGTAAGTCATTCTCGAGAACGCTTGCTAAATTCAAACTAAACTCAAAACAAAAACACCTAGGGTGCTTCCTCAGAAGCTCCGCCCCACACATTGGAAACACATTAAGAAAGGTAGGATATCATTGTTGTGTACTTCTGTAGAAGCACCAGATTTTGCTTTTCAGTCTCCTTTCCATTCCATCCATGCAATGTCATTTTTACTGATTTTATATTAAAAAAAAACTAAATCTCTGTACTATTCTCGTTACCTTGTGTACCATGTTCTCCAATCCCCTTACAGTATTCATCACCACTACCACTGCATGGTGTTTCAGTTAAATGTATAGCAGCCAGCCATAGTGTTTTATGTAAGTGTTTGCACATTGCTGTTACAATGCATCAAATGCTAATGTTAAATACAACAGCAGCATAAACAAGCCATTGATATTCGCCATTTGGGGTGGGATTGCTCTTGTCGTGACTCACATTGTAGTGGAGACCACTATGCAAATGACCTTAAACGATGGTCCTGTTTTTTTTACCATGCTCCCCTTCGGAGTGTTGGCTAGAACACCACTTCAAGCCAGGATGCACGTTCAGTTTGTGTATTCTTTATTAACTATTAGTTATTGTCCCAGTAGATGTAGCTATGCATTGTGTGTGTTCATATGTCATTTACGCACACACAAATAAACACAATTGTGCCACGAGTCTTCCCCCATTAACCAGCAACAACGAGCTTACATATCTTCGCACTCTCTCGGCAAAGGTTCGTGATCGGCGACGTAATCGTCGTGTACAAATCAAGCCACCACAATGAAACGTAAACAAAGGAACCTGGAAGTACGCGAGCTTTATATATACTGTATGTATGTATACACACACACATCCAACTGGAAAAACATATCAGCAGTCCAACTGAGGAACAGATTCTTGTCCTTTTGTACACACATTGTATGACCAAATTTATAGTACAATATAATTTTCACCATACTTCACACGCGTGCGCTAGTACCTGCACATTGTACAGTGAATGCTTAGTGTAGTGGCTGTTGTTTAGACAAACAGTGTGCTTTATGTATAACCAATTACAATATTTCTATCTCATCATATTAATCATACCCATTAAAGAGTCACAGTACTGGTGGAAAAAGTAAGTAGCCACTTTGATTTTATCAACTGGTTGACCCTTAAATACAAAAAAAAATCTTGTCCAGTCTATCTTACATAACTGTAGTACATTAAGTTAGATTTTTAGGACCATTTTCCCACTGCACTCCCTCAGAGCTTAGGCTGGGGGACAGATACCCTGACTTGGGAGCTCATTTTCACCTTGATGATTGTAAGCAGGCCAGGCCCAGAAGCAGCCCCAAACCATGACACTCCCTCTTCCATACAGAGGATGTTTTCATGTCGGTATGATTATTTCATTGATTGGAATGTAAGTCCTGACTACAGTTTGCTTTTATTAGTCATTAGCCTAGGGTTTCAGGTACTTTTCGCACCCTACACTGTAAATGTTTGAATGATGTATTCAATATGGACAAGAACAATACAATAACGTGTGTTCAGTATTGTAACTTAATAAAAATTTATACATAAATGCAGATAATTACTTTTCCTTGCCAATGTATATTGTCCTGTGGTCCATGCACTATTTTTTTTCCATTAATGCACTACGACATCACGACACAGCGTGCTCTGTGCTGTTAAACGTGTGTTGTCTGTGTTGTGTGTGTGTGCGCTCTTACAGAGTGGCCAATGATAGCGTGAGCCATCTCGTGTCCCAGTACGAACGTAAGCTGGTGAACGTCCGCCACGGCATCCAGCATTCCCGTGAACATGAACACCTTCCCATTCTACATGGAGAACAACGCCAACAAATCGTCACCTTAAAATCAACCGCAAAGACTGCAGTCAGAAACTATGAAACGCACTAAGGTAACACTCTACTGACGGGCAGGACGAAGGCGTTTACGACGGGGCTCTGAACCACGTGCACAGTCCAGGGGACAGTGGACACCTCTGGGATGTCCTTGTTCCTTTGGGCCAGGTGCTGCACCACACTTTCCACCACCTTGTGGCGGGGGTCCTGTTCAGAGACCAGATGGTCTGCAAATTCCTCCAGGTACTAAAAAAAATAACACACACTGATAGGAGCATACAGGATCAAGGAATTGTTTTAAATGTTAAATCTCCAAAATTACACTTTCTCACATAAATGTCTAGATATGAATCCCTATTCTTCTCCTCTGCCCCATGTTTCTCACCCCTTCTGCAGTCAAGGCGGCCAGCTCCATGTAGTTCTCCCTGCTGAACACCAGGAGGCGCGTCCGTCCAGTCACTGGTGATTCATCCAGGTGGGACAGTAAAAACAGAGCTATGATCCCTGCAGCAACAGCCGCCACTGCTGTAAGTTTCCACCTGAGCCTCCATGTTGCCTCTCGAAATAGTTGCCGGCGGTTTGGAGGCAGTGCCGCCCACCACTTCCGAATGCTCCTAAACACAGAGGATGCGTCACGCTTTACACAGCACCGTGTAGAAATTGCTTGTTTTGGGCCATGTTAAGATGACTCTACTGTCCACCGGATTGATCAGGTCATCATCATCCAGTGTAGTGACTGGACTGAACTGAACATCTAAAGCACAACTCTCCGGGTCACATCACTGGGCCAGACTGCAGCACACTGAAAACTAGGACTACACAATGATGTGTATGAATCTACCGTATATTTACTTGAGTAGTAAGATGTTTATTTTCAAAAATTATGTTAGGTGTACGTGTGTGCCTGATACCTTCCAAGTATTATAGCAATGGCCTTCTGCAGTGGCTTGAGCACCAGCCATATGAGAGGTGCAGGCAAAGCCCTCAATGGACTGGAAGTATGAAATGTGTGTCCATGCTGTTGCAAGATGGGTGCATATTGAAGTGGTACCGGTACAGTTATTTTGGACCCATTTAAAGAGTCAAAACAAACCGTCCTACTCCCGTGGGATAAATGGCATCTCCCACGTAGTGTAATTCTGTAATTGAGGCGAAAGTTGCCCGTAGGTCTTTGGCATCTGCTCGGTGAGGACGCTTCTCTCAAAGAAACAAATTGTCTCTTCAAAACTTGCCAGCCGTCTTTATATGCCTGATAGTTTCGTGTCGGTTGTTTAGACATGGGTATTCCCCTCACTAAATGCACACAAAGTAATGACATTGTCCGTGTTGTTGACGTTCAATTCCTTTACAGATCCGGTACAGTTTTTTGCTAAACGCCAAGGATTTGCAATAAGTAATACAAAGATACTGCCACGATTTCAGCTTCTGTAGCCATACATTTTTGTTCAGGGGCTTTCAGTCCTCATGAAAAGGTGTTCACACAAATACCACCCCGAGAAACGACACCTACGTAATAGTTCCGTTGACACACATACCCCTAATTCTCATCCGCGAAAAAAAAAAGATTTTTATATATTTAGATTTTTTCTCTTCTTTTTGATTGTTGTCATACATTATTTTAACTATTGAGGACTGCGATTTTAGATTAATATTGTAACCAGATTCCTGGGTCTAGACATGCAGATTCGTGTACGGTACCGGTAGAAAAAAAAGAAATGAAAAAAGAAAAAGACAACTTAGAAAAAATATGTATATTTTTGTTTTAAAACCACAAAAGTCATATTAAATATCTAATGAAATTCAACATCACAACTGGATTATGGTTTATCAGTGAACATTTTGTTATTCTCAAACAATGAATATGTAACTTGTGTGTGAATAAATGTGACATACTGCACAAGTAATACTGCAGCAAACACATAGTTTAAAGTCCAAACAGACTGTCCATATCAAGTGGTGTCACATCAAATAATCATGTCCAGTTAATAACACAGAGCCTAGATGTAATACTGGACTGCTGTCTGTCTCCAATTCGCTCATCTGTGAGGTGTGCTCTATGTTCCAGTCTGCGGCTAAAGTCGTCCTCATCTCACTGTAGTCTTTGCTGTTCATTGGCTCATCTGAGGTAAAGTCATCCAAGATCGCTGACGTGGACGGAATATGTAGAGCTTCACTCTCAACCTGGTCAGCTGGCTGCCTTGAAATGAAATCAGCCTGGAAGAGAGTGTGGATTTGGTTGAGGAAGGGATCTCCCTCGTCTTCCGGTAGGGGCTCCAAGTATCTGGCCAAAGACGACAACATCTACAGAGAGATGACAAGAGTGTCAATAAGATGCAGTGAGCAGAACACAGTGAAACCATGGTAAGTGAAGACGGCAGACTTACTTTCTCCAGACAGGTGAGATGGGAATCCCTTCGGAAAAACCTGTCCATCTTCACACTCCTGATCAAATCAAGGAAATGTACTAGATTTACTCTACATCAAGAGGATTTATGGTAAATAGATTCCACGACATGAACCAGAACAAAAGAAACTGTACACACTTTGTCCTACAGGTGTCGACTACTAGTGATCATTATTTTTAGTAGCTCTGCTGTGCACAGCAACAATATTACATGTTCCGTTGTTTTACCAGGTTAGTCTCATTGATAATAAATATTTATTTTCCAAGAGAGACTGGACAAAAAAGTAGTTAACATACCACACAATAAAACAGTATTTTTCTCACCCATGCGTTTGAGAATATTTGCTGATGATCCACTCTGATCTCCTCATTAGTTGCTCCCAGTCTGGAATGTCTTGAGAAGATATGAAGTCAAACCTGTAGGGTACCTCTACACACAAAAATAAAAGAAAGAAAGAAAAAAAGAAAGAAAGACAGAAATAAGGGTTTGCTCCAGGCTGTTTAAAAAGGTCAGGCATGCTTATATTATCTGGAGTAAATAAATATGCAATATATATTATACATACTCTGTGTGCCTGGGGGGTCCTGGCTCCCTCTCACAAGAAGACAGGTGGTCTGGGAATGTGGGGAGGGGTTTGCTGGGTCGTAGGGGCTCACTATCATCCCAAGAAAAGGAGCCCCGCCTCGTGAGAAGTAACTCTGCAATAGAGGAGAAAAACCTTCACAGTAAATAATACAGTACGCCACACACTCAAGTACATTTAATGGAAAGAGGCGAAGTGGATCATTTATTAGAATTTTAGAATGTTCATTCAGAAACATAATTACTGGGTAATTAAGCCAGTGTTGTTTTAAGTGCACAATTTTAGGATGATGAAACAATGAATTAATAAACTATTCTACAATTTAAATTTTGAGACAAATCAGCTGGCTCAAACGTAGCTGAACCTGAATGAAAACAGTACACACACACACACCCACCCCCACACACACCCCGCACAGCAAGCTGCAAGGAAAGCCATTTGACCTGGAACTGGTCCTGTGTGTTTATGTCCCGTAGGGAAGGGTTGGGCTGGAAGGTTGGATGGGAGTGATACCAGCCCACCACACTGAAGCCCAGGGCCGACAACATCTCACAGGCCTGGGTCTGAGACACTGGGTCCATCTCACACTGCAGGCCTGTGCTCACACTGTTACACGGCTCTGCTGCACAGATCTGCAGTCAACATAGTTTCATTGATTCTACTTTTATTCATTGTTGTAATTTGGTCATTGGAAAAACATTTAACGTCCTCTGCAAGCCACTTTTAAAAACACATTTACATTCAAAGTACATTTTAAAAAGCCTTATCCTCATTTTAACACATTGATTAGCGTTTTACATCTAGGCAGGTCTTACCTTCAGCACTCTGTCTTTTTCACTGAACGTGCCCCCCAACAATCCAATCACCTCACCCCGAGACACATGGGCATGCTACGGAGAAAAGCACGCATTACATTAGTCTCTACTGATGGCTTCACACGGGATTAAAAAGGTTTGCTCCGATATGTGACATACTTGAGATTAAAACTCCTACCCGACTACAGCCCAAACAGGCTAACAACAAATACAAACTCCTATAGCTCATTTGTAAGACAAACAATAAGTGAAAAATACAACTATTTAAAGCGAAGTAAATGATCAAAATATACCATGTCCATGATAAGGAGAGCCTCTGCACACACTACAACTTGGAATGGCTCCTAAAAAGGTGGAATGCAAATAAAAACATAAGATTTGATTTTTATTTGCAAAATATAGGCCTTTCAAGTCTGTTTGATGTGAATTAGGAAATACATAAATAACATTGATGAATAAATGCAAAGAAACCTAATAAACGGGCGCTCACCTCAGCCGCGTAGCCACGGGTGGGCGATCGCCACCTAATTAGGACCACCGCCCACCCAACCAGTTTGGTATTTGATTTTTTTATTTTAAGATAAACACTTAACACTTGTTTGTGTTAGTAATCAGTCACCAAATATTCTATTTTATAAATATCAATAGTTATTTAATAATCAATGTCAATTATGAATGTTATGCCCCCACCCAACTAGCCACAATATTCGAGCTGTGCGGCGTTACCAGGCGACAGGTGTAGTGCCCAAAAGTGATTGTCCTATAAAAAGTGCATTGCCGTCAGTCTGCAGCTGCTTTTATCTGGATAAAATTATTATTGGCTATAATTTCCGATGTGTACGCTATATGTGTTTCTTTGCTCTGTCAAATATCCTTGTTTATATTTGGAAACTACTCTAGTAATTAACATGATGGTTTATATAGGCCTAGATAAAAAAATATATAGAATTTTTTTTTTAATTATACTCAATTTATAGTATTTCACCTACTCTGTGACCTAGTTTATAATTAATCAATTCATTTTTACCAGTTAAAAATTTGAGAATATAATCATAAAATGCACTTTTTCCACACAGTGGTCACTTTTTATTGCAGTCACTTTTGCACAACACCTGTAGTCGGCAAGATAAAAAGAAAACAACGTTTTTTTCCTTTCATTTCCAAGTTACCGTAGCTAAACTTAAGACAGTCCCCATCATCATGGTACATGGATATAATACAAATGAAGTGAATTAAATATGCTTACGTTACTCATTCAAACAGATGCCAGTTTGAAACAAGCAATTTTAACGAGAAACTGTAGCACTCGTTGACGCTGCTATTTTTAACTGCGAGTTTTACACAGACATATAATCAGCGTTTTCCAATAACTGTTAGCATGTACATACGTTTGCCCAGAGCCAGAGGAAGAACCATACACTGTCCCTTTCACTTCAAGCGCCTGCTTTGGTGAGTACAAGCATATGCATAACCTATCAGGCTGCAGACACATGCAAAATGAATATTCACCTCCATTCAATATGAGCGAAGGTGCGAATAAAACAATAGCTTCCTGTGATGAAGCAATTTTGCATCATTTCGTATCTAGACTAGAGTTCAACACTGATTAACTTTGATCTAAATACACAGCCTCAACCAACATAAAGGATGCTTTTTGGTTGACGCCACTGTTGGCTGCAGTGTTGACTATAGTTTTCTTAGTGAGGCAGGATGGAATGGAGTAGGCTTTGCCTTTGAGCATAAATTTCGCATCGGAAGGCGATGGTCCATTGCCTGTAGTTTTTGATTCATGTAGCCTACACGTGACCGCAGCCTCACCCTCCTGGCTGCCGGTGAGCATTATTGATGATCATACATCAATTGATCGATATTGTTATTACAAACTGCTCAGTGCGCACATGCTGTTACTACTATCAATCGAAACATTGGAATAATGTTCAGTGTGCTATAATCACAAGCATAGGCTATTGTTAAGGTAGGCTACCGACATAATATTGTAGACCTAATCATTGGCCTATGTAATTACAAAGCTGGCAGTGATCACAAAAATGGTAATATCATACTACTGGGCGGGTAGCCTACTTGCACAAATCGCTTACTAGGCTACATCGTAGTTGTAATAGGCCTATTAGACAAATTGTTACTGCCCACCACCTAGTTTCGAGTACGCCCACCCACACGCACATTTCAGGCTACGCTACTGGCTCACCTTAACATCTTCTCCAAAAGACCTACATGGAATCAACTGGAATGGATCAAACGATCTGGAAAGGGCAACAACAGAAACAACAGGCAAAAGAAAGTTTAAACAATGTCTCCCTATTATACAGTAGCTACTCACTGGACACAGTAATAAGAACTCAGCATCCGTTCATGAGACTCACCCTTTGTGTCTGTGTGTTTTGCAGGGTTTAGCCTGTTTCTTCATCTCCTCCCTGCGCATAGCTACCTCCTCAGCACTCAGATGCTGCGCAGCCCGCAAGAGAAGACAGTGAGCGAGGCGCCCCGACCTAGCGACCTGCAGTACTAATAACCCCGATGGCTCTGCATACCTCGTATGTCTGTCCCTCCAAGTCCCTCGCGTCTCGCCAGTTTCCCCAGGTGTCCCGCACACGCCGCTTCCTGGTGCGCTGCAACGCGCCCAACCAATCAACCGGTCAGATCAAGGGTGAGTATAATGGGCAAAGAGATGCTAGGAGCTCACGGTCAGGGGTTAGCGGATAACCCACCATGCTCTGTAGCCTCTGCGCTAGCTGGTAGGCTTCCTGTGCATATTTGCCCTCTTTATGCTTGGAGCGGTCCATCACTCGGGGGCGATTATACACCGCTTGCTCTGCACGGGAAAGATGAGAAGAAACACACATCAACGAGCTGTAGACACTTTGTTCAGTTTGATATTTATCTTCTTGATAATTGCATTCCAGTGTTTTACATTATTTATTGTTATGTTGGACCTGTGCCGTTGTATTGTACTGTCTTCTGTATATTCATATGAAGCATCTCTAGATTCTAGATGCAGCTACCACTATTAATAATAATAGAACACTGTATGAGCTATGAGAATCAGCAGTGTTACCACAGTTGAAGTTGATGGCTCCAATGAGCTCCAGGTATGTGTGCACTCTCCCAATGCAGTTGACATCGCCACAGTTCTTAAGGCCAGGACGCACAGACGTCTTGTTCAGGTACCTCGGCTTGCTCTTCAACCTGGAACGAGCAACACACACACACACACACACACACACACACACACACACACACACACACACACACTAGGATTACAGAGGCGAACTTTTGAGAAGTGTGTGTGTGTGTCTGTCTGTCTCTCTCTCTCTCAATGTTTACCATTGATCTAGAATGTAGTTTCTTATTTTAAGATATCTCTCAGGGGTTTTGGAGGGACGACCCTCGAAGAACTCTGGGATGGCATTTTTCTCCTCCTCAGCAACGTTCTCCATATCCATCTCTATTTCTTGTTCAGGAGCCTTGAGTTCTTCCTCCTCCTCCTCCTCATCCTCCTCCTCATCATCATCTTCAATCTGATCGTCTTCGGCCCTGTTATTTGGGCTCTGATTGGCCAGGTTGGTATCTAGCAGGGAAAAGATCACCTCTTTATTACTATAGTCGAATTTAGAAAGGAAAGGAAATAAAGCATTCCATTAGCGCTGCACATCAAGTGGTGTAGATTACCTAAAGTGTCTCTGCAGACATCTTCCATTTTCCATCTGTCCTCTAAACTCTCAGGCTGGTCGCTTTGGCTCCGATTAGTCACGTCTCTTGACAGCGGCCCTTGTCCTTCCTGGGACCTATTTGCAAGGAACAATAGCTCCCCTCTGTGGTCATGATTCACACCAGACTCCTCCTGACACGGGAGCGGGGGCAGAGCGTGCGGCGGCAGAGCGTGCGGCATGACTAAGCAGGGAGCGCTGTTGCCTGGATCACCATTTCTGCTCGTTCCGCAAGAGTGCTCCGACTCGGGCAGGCCAGACTCTGTGTGGATGCGCTCGGCTCGTGTGCTCTCGCAGTGGGGATCCTCTGTCTCAACACCAACGCGCTCTGCGCCACCATATTCAGTTTTGAGCTCAGGCTGGGGTTTATCACCTGCCTCTTCGTCACTCAAGTCATCTGTGATGTCCACCTCCTCGTCCTCATCATCAGAAAGCTTCTCTATACGCACAGCGTTGGCCAGAGCAGACGTGTAGCTGGAGCTGGATTGAGAAGCGGGCTCGTGCACCACTGGGCCTGCAGGTGGCGCTGAAACACTAGGAGCTGATTTACCCTGTAGAACATTTATGAAGACAAATTGTCATTGGATTCATTTACAGAACTTGCTATATCGTGATATGTATCGGTATTTAAAATAATCTATATCGGGATGATATTTTGGTCTGATAGATGGATGGATATACACACACAATATTGTGATGTATAGCCTACTTGGACATATGAGCAATAAACAAGTAGATGCATCTTCTTAACCAAGATTCCAGTCTTACCTTGTGTTTGAAATATTGTCTGGCATAGCTTTTGACCTGAAGAACTGTACGGCTGCCCACAAACTTTGCGATCTTTGTCCACCTTCGCCCAAACTGAGCCTGCAAATGCAGAACACAGTGCTGCTTATCAAGAATTTCTAGACAATAATACAGCAATGCAGCAACGATAGCCTTATGTAGGCCTTGGGGTAAAACTTACAAGTCCTTCTTCAAAGAGTTCTTTTTCCTGTTGAGACCATCGAGACGAGGAGCCTGAAAGCGAAGGTTTGGCAGGAGACCTGCTCAAGAAATAGACATTTGGGTCAAATGTGATAGCCAACCAAGTGTTATAAATGTTTTATTTTGCCAAACACAAAATTAAAACACTCACTTTTTAACTTTACTCTTGGTACTGGACTCACTCTGCCACACATTCTTAGGAAGCTCTCTGCCAGTCAGATAATATCTATAGGTATGGTTTAGGACTATATACTATAATATCTATAGTATAGTTAGATGTGATAGAATTGTAAGATACTAGTTATACTATTAATGAATATAGGACACATTTATATCCACAGTCATCGTGCTGTCATATAGCGAGCGAGGTGAAGGATACTGTTCTTCCAACAGCATGTTCTCGATCAACTCTCTGTTCTCTGCACTGATGGAACTGTCCAGCTCCCACGGCTGCGAAGAGACATGGGAATAACATAAATGGTACGTACCCGTACTGTAATAGCTACCTTAATCGTATTTATTTCACAATTCCCCATATACCAATATCCCAGTGCTGGTCTTCCATGCCGACTGAAGGAAGTCATCTTGGAGTAGAGCAGCCCTTTCCAGGTCACTAAAATGTATATAAGGCATGCTATTATCTGCCTATCAACACAAACATCACTATTTTACACTTGACGCTGAGGCGGCGTACCGTACAGCTGTTATGGATTGTACAGTTTTACTGCAAGGCTAATGCAGTTCGCTTTAGTGAGCGACAACAGTAAAATGAGTGAAACACAAGGCTTCGTATTCACAACAACTGACAAAATGCTATGGTAAGCTTGCATAGTATTCAACAAAAGAAATTAATATTAATTCATACCCGACAGAAGCATCAAATTCATCTCCTTCGATATCAATATCAACTTCGTCCGCCATGATTAAAATGTAAATAACAGATACTCTTGAACATTGTACACCTATTACAGTGACACCTACTGGAGGGGAGTGTTATCAGACTCCCAAACTATACTAAGGCTATATCGTAATTTAAAAGCAAACAAGTTGCCTTTGAAAAGTTTTTCATTGTTTCTTGTCTGCTCTACAGTAGGCCTTCATCCACCTGCAGTACCTAGGCCTACAGAGCAATCATTTGTTTCCTGTTGTGACAATGCTGTTTGTGACAGTGATGCTTTTAGTATTTTCCAACTTGTGTCAATGATCATTGTTGAGCAGTAGATAGTAGCAGACATCTTGTGGTACAATTGCCCTTCATCAAGATGAAATAAATAAAATATGAACACCATTTAGCCACCAGTTGGCTCATGCCAACCAAATGTACTTAGCCACATAAAATAAAAAGGACAAAATAAGAACAGCATAGTGTTATACTATTGGCTAATATATTTGTTTGTCAATTAATGCAAATATTTCTCCAGACATTGTCATTATAGTAATCTGCTTCCACTGAAGGCAAAATGTCTGATTATATTCAAGATTTAATTTAGGTCTCTATTGAAAAGACAGTTTTCATATAGGATGAGAGATCACAGTGGAAAAACAAAGCAAAATGAAAGTCAACAAAAAGGGTTTTATTTAGAAATTCACAGTTTCTAATGGCACTACAGATTTTGTAGTTACATAAACTCAAACCTGCTCAAAATACTGTGCAGCTCTTCCTCAAAGTATTCACAGATAGGGAGAGGGAGAGAAAAACAGAAGAGTGGGAAGATAGATCTTGATATACATGGAAGAGAAAAAAAAGGCATGAGGAGTTATACAAAGCCAACTGCACACTGAGCAAACTGACAATCTTTCAAATCACAATTGTAAGCAGTAAGTAGACCCATTCCAAGTAGTCCCTTTCATAGCACACAAACATAGGTAACACTTGTTTGCTTACAATACAGACTTGCACAAAACATTTATTTATAACACATATTCTCACCCCACCCCCCACCCCCAAAAAAAAAAAAGTTTTAAAAATATATATAAATCATTCTTGGTATGTGGAATGGACATGTTCACATGAATATATCTTGGTTCAATTATGTTCCATCCCCGCTAAGTTCCCTTTATTTCAGAAGATAATTTCACGTCCCGCGTCACACTGCCACAAGCACGGGGCAAACATATATAGTCAGTGAACAGAATACAAGACCGAATGAGCAGTGAAGCAAAATGAAGTTACAGAACAAACTGCCTCATGAAAACACGAAACGTGGTCCGGTAGACTACAGCATTTCTGTCTGCTGAATAAAACCATTATAAAAATAGATCTCTACAGCGGGAGGGAGGGAGGGACATGTAGAGAAGAGCGGGGGAGACTGGTCATCAGAGGTACTGTTATAACAGGAGTGTATAGTTTAAAATAGCAAGAAGAGGACCTTTCCATATCGCACTGCAAGCCAGCATGACCAAGGCCAACGACGAAGCCAGTCAGAAACACAAAGAAACAACACAGAAACAAGTGGTCAAGTATAACGTGTGTGATAATCATGTCATAATTACAGGTATAATCAAACTATTGACATTGTAACATCGTAAGACAACTTTCTACCATTAAAGCAAAAAGACTAGTCCTCCCATTCTCAAGCATCTGAGGTCTGGTTGGTGTTTAAAAAAAAAAAGTAAACAAAAATACATATTTTCTGATGAATAGGGAAATAATACAATATGCAGGCTATACTATGGCATCAGAGTTGAATATCCAGCCATATCATCAAAGAATTATAAAAAGTATATAATATAAATTAACTGTTATTGTGAGGGTAAAAGGCCTTCCATCTTGACTATGTGATAGTACCAAAGTGTACTTTGTTGCATTGGTCTTGCCTAAACTGTATACGCCACAGACACCACTGGGAAGCTGAGAGCCCAGATGCTGTGTCAGACGAAAAACTTGCAGAATATATCTCATAGAATTTAAATAAATAAATAGTTAAATAAAACTAGTCTCTCAGTGTCCTCTGTAGGGTGGGTGTGTGTGTGTGTGTGTGTGTGTGAGAGAGAGAAAGACGCACACGAACTGTAAACATTCACTTAAACTGCAAAGCAAGTGCCTTTTAACAAACTACCGTCCATACTAGTAATGTGCTAAAACTAAACTCTGCTGCATTGACTATCAGTTATGAGAATCACTCTAAAATTCACAAGGGGACATGCCATGTCTTGGAGTTTACAAGGGTGTGTGAGAGAATGTGAGAACGTGCATGTGGTAGGTTTTTAGATGCAGCCCAAACTGTGGGCTAATAAGTGACTCTTAACCTAAAAATAAACACAGAGTGGGTCTCTGTTAAACCACACATTGAACACATTTCTTCATTCAGCTTCATTGGTTGGCTTGGAACAAACTGGCTGACAGATGCATAGAGACATTTAGGAAAGATTACCACTCTTGCCTCGCACAAACCGCAACAGTTAGGTTAAAACGACAGATTAAACAATGGAAATGGAAAGGAGAGAGAAAGAGAGAAGCAAAGTAGTTTGTCATGCTTCACGGTTATTTCCACAATTCATATATTTCACGAGCAGCAGCTTCATATTTCTGGATGCCCTTGTAGAAACAGGACAGTAGAGTTTGACACCAATTGAGGACTAGCCTCAATGTGTTGCTAATGGCAGACAAGACAGAACAATGTGCTTGTCCTGTAGCGAACATCCGCACTCCAAATAATCCTTTATTTTTCAGCTGACCAATAGTCTCTCCTGCTAAATATAGGGAACATCTATACTGGGTGTTAATGTCACTAAAAGCTAGAGAAAGACATACTGTAAAAGGCACAGGACCATAAACTGGTCAACAACTGGGGGTGTGTGTATGCAGTCTTCCCGGAGGAGTAGGAGATTCAGCGTTACTGTTGCCATGGCCACTGTTCACACCGGGCCACTAATTGGAAACGGTGCATGTCTCATTTCCCATGTCTGCTACTATAGTGTGTGTAGGTGTCCTTTAGGAGGTTGAATACAAGACTCAACTACGCAAAGAAGAAAATAAACTGTTAAAGTGTGTATATACTATGTGCGTGCGTGCATATTTAGATGCGTCCAGTGACTGCTGTCGCGCCTATGGTCCCAACACTAATCTCCTTGTTTCCGTTCATCAGCTGCTGCAGAGTGGGCAAAGGGACTCCCCCTCCTTGTGGCAGAGAGGGGAACTGCAGCTCCGTCTGCCGCGACTTGCGTCGCTTCAACGAGCGCTTCTCCTGCCGAGACCTGGGGGGCTGGCTGGGTGGGAGGAGGACCAGGGCATGGCCATTGCTCAGGCCCGAGGAGGGGAAGGCCGGGGAGCGAGGGGGCAGGCGGCTGGCGTACGACTCCTCCGAGTGGGTGGACGAGCCGCAGCTGCTGCAGCTGCTGCTCTCCGCGGGCGCCTCGTTGGAGGAGAGCGTCCACGTCTCCCCCACGGAGGCGTGCACGTACGGAGGAGGGGGAGGAGGTGGGGGAGGGAAGCAAGGGAGGAAGCCGTTACGCGCCACGTCCCCGTTGGTGATCGGGAGGGGAGCGTCCGACGCCGTCACGCTCTCAACCTTGTCCAACGACTTCGCTTTGCACCGCTTTTTCTTTTTTTATATATAAGATGTGCATGTGGCTACATGACAATGTAGCACTTAAATTTACGTTAGCATGTGCATTAGCGTTTGATTTGTTCAAACCTCTCAAAATCTAATACCACATCCAGTATAAATTTGATGAAGAGCAACTAAAACTTAAACATGCTTCAAATACAATTCTCTAATATTCATTGATTTAATGCAAACAAATATACAGTTCTCTATCTTTCCATGTAAGAAATAGACTTTTTAGAATTCCATGACCATTGGTAACCTGCAAGTAACTGCCAGAGTGAACCTACCAAAATATGTTCTGCCTCCTTGAGCTGTTTCTGTAGCTGCTGGATGTCACTGTCTCTCTTTTCCACCTCCTTTTCAAGTAGCTGCATCTCCTGGTGTACCTTGCCTTGCTCATGGGCCACTCCCATCAGCACCTGGAATTCCTGGTCCCTTTGCACCAGCAACTCCAAGATCTGAACACACAACATGCTATATTAACTATTTCCTAACTATGCAATACGGTACCAATACTAACAAGGCAATTACTATTGCATTGTTTATTTTTTTGTTAATCACTTGTTATATACCGGTACACGTGTATATACACCTTACAATGCACAGTCACCGCCACACTAACAGTTCATATTATAATGTTATAGATGTGTGTACAGTAAACAATTGGCTTCTTACATGCGTGTGTTCTCCTGGTTGAGGGAGTTTTTGGGATCTAGACAACGATAGGATCTCTATTAACTCTCTGGGGAAAAAAATAAAAAATATATTTTAAATACATCATCATATAAAACATGTCAATACGCCTACAGTTTAATTGGAATAAAATGGCTGCTTAAGGAACAGTTGCTTATCGGGAATTATTCATTATAGCCAGTACCGTACAACTAGTATCACTGCTGCTAACACACAAACACGCGCCACATAATGCTCATACACACAAGAAAACGCACAAACTAGTATACGAGATAATTAATAACAATAATTTAAAAACAGAAAATCGACACACCAATACCTAGATAAAACTTCAAGATCATCTAAAACGGTCAACAGACGCTCTTTCGTTGACTTTTCAGACATCGCCATGGTTGGATTTTTCTTCTGCGCAAGTCATCTACTTCTTCTTCTTCTTCCTGTCGTTTAACGGCTGTTGGCATCCAGCTCATTTGTGCATTACCGCCACCTCCTGCTCCGGAGTGTGACTCAGACAGCCAATTTACAGACTTAACATAATATAAAATAATGATTTAAAAAAATAAAAGTATAATAAAAAATAAAGAAAACCTGCTCACAGTCACTCACCCACACCTTACACACCTACTCCATTCCTGACATCCTCCCTTACCCATGCACCTAAATCCGATACAAAAAACTGAACTCCTCAAAAAGCGCCTCTACTCTCATCCAAGCCCAGCAGGCCTGCATTTTATGAGCGTAAGGCTCGGGATGTGTCAGATTATATTATTTTATTTTCTATGCTTTTCATATTGTTCTATTTACTTTATAAGACATTTGTACATGTACAAGCCACACCCCACTTTTAAATCTTCGTACCTGTTATTACTACTCATAACAGTAACAAATAAAAGTGGAAAACCACACTACAGTCTGATCCAACTTTGATGTAATGTCCTTAAAACATGTCAAAATGAGGCTCAGTAGTGTGTGT
>JAODTR010056142.1:0-17477 GCA_025399935.1 Amblyopsis rosae
CGGGAAAGGGAGGTTTGGGGTCCCCTGCTGGAGCTGCTGCCCCCGCGACCCGACTCTGGATAAGCGGATGAAGATGGCTGGATGGATGGATGAATCAAAATGTGAAAACTTCAGTTCATTGCGCAAGATTTTTGTACGCTATCGATTAGGTGAAAGGATGACCGTGTGTGACATGAACTATCAAACATGGAGAAGGAAGTGTTTTGGTCTGGGGTTGTTTTGCTGGATCCAGGGTCGGTGACTTGTAGAGAGTGAGAGGCACCCTGAACCGAAATGACTACCACAGCATTCTGCAAGGCCATGCAGTACACTCCGGTATGCTATGCGCCTATTGGGTCAGGGGTTCATCCTACAGCAAGATAATGACCCAAAACATAAATCCAAGCTATGCCAAAACACTCTTAGGATAGAACAAGACCGTAAGCTTAAAAACATGGAGTGTCCAGCACAGTCACCAGACTTGAACCCCATTGATCTGGTTTGGGATTAATTGAACAGAATATGGAAAGCAAAGCAACCTACAAGTGCCATACATATATGGGAACTTCTGCAACTTCTGAGTTGGGAATAACTTTCTGAAGAATATTCATATTCATAATATATTAATTGTAGAAAGAATGCCACAAATGTGTTTAGCTGTTATATCATACTACTGTGTTTATGTAGTTATAAAATTGACAACAATTTTGCACTGTTTGAAGTATAACTGTATGCAGCAATACACAACAGTTATATCCACTTTAAATATGCAAGCCACTGATTTGTTGATACATGGTGTTTATTGGTGATTTTGAAGCAGCACAAGAATACACCAAAGACAACGAGGCAAGTCACTAAATCATTTTCACTGCTTCATGCGAAAGCAGAGCACAAGGATACATACTGACTTTGAGCTAAGTATCTGTAGATTGCATCCATCTTTGTTTATAAGCCTGTACAATATGTGGCCCTAAAGATACACTGTTGACGCCCTCTCTCCAATGTTTATCCAATTATAGCCCCATCTGTTTCTGTTGCATATTTGGCACAGTCTGTTGTTGTTTTGTTTTTTTACATTTATTTTCTGTCATCAAAAACCTGCATGTCTTTTGTACTTTGTATACAAAATAAGCACTTGGACAACTGGCACATCATTATCATGAACAACAATATTGGAAAAGGAAAATGGCAAACATGTACAAGTTATATGTGAATGCTGGTGCGAGTGTCCTTTTGTCCTTTCCTTTAACAACCTGTACAGATAGCGGTTGTAGAGTTTGATTACAACCAAGGCCTTTCAAGGACACGTCTCCTTGTTAACAGTTTCTGAATAGTCTCTTCACAACAGTCAGATGGCTTAATGGGCAATCATGAATCTGTTATTCAATAAATGTCTTCATTGATCATTTATTAGTCCACGGCTCTCTCCCTAGACTGGTACAGCATGCCAACTATTGACATCCAATCACGTCCAGTAGGGGGCAGCAGCTCAGCATTCCCGCCTGGTTCTGACCGTCTTGCTGGCATACTTGATGGGGATCCCCCAGCGCCTCATCAGGTAGACATCAAACACGTAGGCCGCCCCCGGGTCCAGGCCACTGATCACAGCTGTGGTGACAGCCTTGCTGGGGTTCAACTCCTGGTAGTACTTGCAGAGGACTCTCTCAGTGTCGGAGCGCGACTCGGGTCCCAGGCAGGGTGCTGTCGGGGCGGAGTAGGCACCTGTGGCTTTCCCCTCGCTCCTGCCCAGCCTCCGGCTGTACACACAGTACAGGCTCCTCTCCTCGGTCCCCATCCAGGCCAGGGTGACGGCGTCGCAGCTCCGCAGCCGGTTGAAGGACTTGACTTGCAGGGTGGAGGGCATAGCTGGTGCCATGCGGTGGTGATAGGCAGAGGACGTTTGCATCTTGACGGAGGCCCTCAAGGCCTCTGCTAGGTCCATGGCTGAAGCCGATGCCTTAGCGGGGCCCTGTCTCTCCAGGTGGATGAGGTAAGACGGGCTCCCCTGGAGCCAAATCTGGGCTAGGTCTTCCCCCACCGCTTGAGACGTCAGGACCCGACCTTTGCTGGAGACGGTGACCATGATTTCTTGACCCCCGCCACAGCTCTGCAAGGTTAGGAGGCCGCTTGGCTGCGGACCCCTGGGACGGAAGCTGAAGAGCTGCTCCGAGGTAGAGTCGCCGTTTCCGCCGTTGCGGAAGGTCACCCACCGCAGTTCTCCCTCCCTGAGAGGCACGACACCCGGCCTGACCTCCTCGTGCGTGCGAGCGGAAGTCCCCGCATAGGCCGCACTCGTCCCATTCATCCGGTCGATCACGAAGACGTCGAAGTAGTACTGGACGTCGGGCAGGAGCTCGGAGATGGTGCAGATGTTCTCCGCTCCCCTGCAGACACACCGGGGGTCGTCGGCAGGGGGAGCCGGGGTGGCGGGAGGTTTCCGCGGCCCCCGATGGCCCCACCACCATCCTCTCAGCATCGGCCACGCGGCCTCTTTCCTATTTTTCTGTTTCCTTTTCTTTTGACGTTTTCTGTCTTTCTCCCACTCCCTGTTGCCATCTGCTCGGGCAGCGCAGAGGCTGGAGTAGTTGCGCTTGGTGTTGGCGAGGACGCAGTAGTCGTAGCGTTCCTGTGTGTGCTTGGCCAAAGAGGGGCTGTGGACCCAGCTGAGGGTGACACTAGTCATCCCTACACCTAGGGTGTGAAGCCGAGGGTCGGGCGGGAGGACAGGGAAGGCCCCCGAGGATCCCGGGCCCTCGTGGAGGTAAACCGTGGCGCTCGTGTCCTGGTCTTTCGAATGCAGCTTAAGGATGTAAATGGATGCAGGGGCATAGGAAGGACCCATGTAGGTGTCCATGGCATTGCCTTTGTAACTGTGTATTGACTGCTCAGACCCATGGCCATGCCACCAAACCTCTGGCATGCTCTTCTTGCCACTCCCTGTATGGAAAGATACAGTTAAAGGCAGGGTTAGATATTCTGGAGAACGCTTGCTAACTTTGAGCTCAAATCAAACCAATATCCCTCTGCAGCACTGCCCCACACTGAAACGCAGTGTGAAACAGCGTGGCTTTGTAAAACAAAGAGGGTGTATATGTCTTACAGAATCATCAGACCAGACACCATACATGCACATGTATATGAAACATCCGTATGGCATATATCATTTTTGACTATAAGCATGAAAACTTCTGCTTCCTATAGTTGCTTCCTATAGTTCCATGTATTGTTCAGCACTAAGAGACATAATTCCTACATTTACACATAAGAGAGAGGTCATAAATGTACTCTGTTCAAAGGTCTTACTTGTAATACATAAAGAATATGAAAGTTATTTTTTCCATAACACTCCCAAAATAGTTACCTCAAGGGTCAATCAAGGTATCACACATATAATCCAAACAGTCGACTATTTTTAGAAAGTATTAAAGAAAGCTTCTTTATTGTGCTATTTATACATGCATACTGAAATGTAAAAGTGTGCCATCTTTCCAAAAGACACACTTCTTTTTTCTCACTTCAAAATGACAACCGTAAACATTATGTATTATTTTTAAAATTGTTATTTTATCACTGCTCAAGCTGAAAAATCTTGTTATATGAGACCAAATGTTACCTAACCAAAGTGAATAATTCAGGCCTCCATTTAGGCGCTCGCCGTGAGCTCAGTATAATGGATGATTTATATGTTACTTTTTAAGTTCATAATGTTATTTTACTATGACACCCTGTCCTCTTACAAGGGAATCCAAGGATTTGCAATGAACCCTGTAATTTAGAAACCAAGGGCTTTTGAATAATATGATTTGTTTGGAATGTGTCTCACCCTGACTACATTTTAACCCATTTTGTTGCTTTGCTAGTTGGAGGTTGGACTTTGGACGTTTTGATTCACTATTCGTGCTTTATTTGATTTTGAGGTTTTGACACAATTATGAAGGATTACTAGTATATTGTTTGTGTGTGTGTGTGTGTGTGTGTGTGTGCAAGAATATGTGATCACATTCATTACTAGACTAGTTATATTTCTGTCCCAAATAAACCAGCATAGTGAATGGCATGTATGTCTGTCTTTTCCAAACTTAACAAACTAAGAACTAAAACATTGGAATTGAATAAGAAAAAGTGTCTATTCTATAAATATGAATTGAGACAATATGTGCAATTAATGAGAAGTATGAATACAAATATATATTTATATAGATTTTTAATATATTAGAATATATATATAGTAGACTATGAAATTATTCCATGAATCTTAATTGCGACGATATGTAAAATGAACAAGAGTAGGAATACAAATATATATTTTTATTGATTTTTTTATATATTAGAATATATTTATAGTAGACTATGAAATTGGAAAAAGGAATTAAATGCATTTTCTGTTGTTGTCACATATCTAACCCTATCTCAGCCTCTCCCATTCATTAGCACTACGTCACATAGGCAACTCTATGATGAACGTCTTATTCATATATCCCTGTAAGCTCGACACGGCCCTCTCTTTCGGACTTTCAGGAAGTAATACCGTCGATATCCATTGGCTGTATAGTTTCTGTAATTTTTAGTGTAAACAGCCAGAGTCCTATTGTTAAGTTTTCTTCATTGAAAGTTTAACTTCCCAATTGGTTATTGAGTTACATAGTTGGTCGTCGTGCATGTCAATCAAAATACCTCGCTTGTCAAGTAGGCGGATACTGACGCAGTTAGCCAGCGCTGTGTTGCAGACTTTACGTATGTAAAGGCTGGCTCTGCTAGACTAACCCTTTTAAAAAAGACGCTTTATAGCTAGTAGCTGTTAGCTAAAACTGTAGTCCATTCTAACTCACACTCCAGACTCTTGAGGGGTTTATCTTTGAGGCTGCGGGCGGCCAGGCTCCATTCAATGGGCAGGTCACAAGGACTGACAGTCACCGACATTATGGCAGCCTTCTTTTTCAGCACAAAGTAGAGTCTGTAGAGAAACAATAACATCAATGGGTAATTTTCATAGGGACTGTCTATATGTGTCATTTTTGATTATAATGAATCTCAAGATATGACAGTTCTCAGCAAAATGGTAATATTTCAGCAATTAAAATGTCAGAGCTTTGTCAAATCCTGTCTTTTGCCTGCACACTTATCAGTCGTTTGATAGCCGACCAAGAGAGGTGACCTGTGAATGTTAATGATAAGGCGTCATTGACTCTCAGATTGCTATCAGCCCAATTGATAAAACTGGAATCGTGCTTGGCATGAACCCTTTTGCAATTCGGTGGTTGCTCTTGGAAAGTCTCCTATTTCAGGGCATTCAATTGTTGAAACAGTTGCTATTCTCTCACCTTTAAATCTCTTGATAACCTTAAATCCATTAGGTCAACTTCAGAATCAATATGCTAAACCAAGGATGTCCTTGGCTTTATTCGCTTTCACAAAGAATTTGACACACAGATAAACTTGCATTGTCTACTTTTACATTAGGCAACCTCAATGACAATCAATCAATCAATCAATCAATTAATCAATCACATGCTGTGTTACAGTACATTTCCTAGTTGCCTTTACAACAACTAAATTTTTCATGTCAGGCAGTTGACAGTGACTTCCGAACAGATTCATGGCGCTGTCATTCCCAAGGACAAAGCGCCGCTTACTATATTGAGTGATTCATTGCATTGCCTCCCGTACATGCTCCTCTGTGTATGTTGTTCTGCACGGTCGCACAGGTTGACAGACTGCAGCACACATGGAGATGCCCTTCTCAATTTGCAGCTCCCAGCTTCGGTTTCCTACGCTGGCACCCTCCATTATAGTTCAGTCCAAGTGCACTCAACACCCCCCCCACCCCCTTCCGTGTCCTGTTTATATTAGCCATGCCCTATACAAAAATGATTGGAGCCCACCTACGACCCCATGGTAAAAGTTTAATGAATACGGAAATATGTTCCTGCAGATTGATTTACCATGCACACGGATGATAGAAAACATGTCCACAGAACCACATGCGCAGGTTTATTAAACTGTGCACATGTAGCCTACAGTAAACCACATGGGACAGCTGCCAAATGCTTTTGTTCTCATAATAAAACCCATGTTAGTAAATAAATTTGTATTATTTTCAAGCCACTATAAGCACGGGGAAGTACATATCGTGAGTATATCGGAACACATACATTATAATCTTCAGTATATATAATAACACAAAATATTCAAATGTACAATGTCTTTATATTGTGTATATAATTGTATAAATAAACGCTGATCTAATTGAAGTAAGAAGAGTATTCTTTGGTCTATCTACGGTTTCACTCTTAACTCTAAAAAGTATTTCCTGTGTCACACTACACTGTACAGAAGAGTGCGGACACAGCAGCGATGCATGCCATTGTGCATATGATTTCCAATTACAATAACATCACAGATGCTTTTTTCCCCTAATGTGACAGTGAGTGCAATTTCAATGAGCAGTTAGGAGTTAGTTAGTTTGTTTATTGTTGGCCAAGGGGAAAAGCACTGTACATCACATATTCCACTTGTACATCCAGCAGCAGTATACCTACATACTGTACATCAGACAGTATGTAGGTAGGATATGTAGGATATGTTATTGACAAATAATTCCCTCAACGTTGAAGCAGCTTTAGCAGCAAGCAACAGGCTGTTGCGCTGTTGCTACGGCAAGCCCATATGCACCTCAGGGGACCTGTACCTGCATCCTGAATGCATTATTAGCAGTTGGGTGGGTGTGTGGTGTCTCGTGTTATTGAGGTTGCAATGCATGTGATGTTTACAGTTAGACATCTTGCATAAGGATGCTTACAGGTAGGTCAGTAACCACTAGAGCAGGGGTGCCCAATCCTGGTCCTGGAAAGCTGAGATGTCTTCCTGCTCAAACACACCTGATTCTAATGAATGAAGTCTCTGCAGAAGACTGATTATTTTTCAAAGTTTTAGTGTGTGGAGTCAGTCTCTGAGCTAAGGTGCAGTTACACTTTAGGTGGACGTGTCACCAATGGTATTTTGCTTTTTCTGTGGAGACTGACATAGGCAGTGCCCAGACAGCAAGATCTACCATGCGTGGCCTGAAACAAAGACAATTTGCTTGTGGTCTCAGATTGATTGTAGATACTTGGGAATTAATGTAATATACTCATAACACCCAATAATGCCCGCAGAGAGAAATAACCAGGAATATTATGATGAAATCCATGTACCTCCCCATTGATTTGCATGGAACGCTGGGTTGTTCTGGTCTGCATAAAGGGTGGAAAGTTCACCCCTCCCCTCCCCTCCCTTTCCAAAAAGCAAATATGGTTTGACTGCATTGAACCCTCTCTGGTAGTAGTTTAACCTACCTGCGGGTTCGTCCTTTGGGTAGGGTTATGTCACTGACCCTCCCTTCCAGTAACCATGTAGTGGGGCGTAGTGGAATCTCATTCACAGGGGCCAGGGCTGAGTGTGCTTGTGGCCATGTGGAGATTCCACACACCAGTGCTACAACCACACTGATGCACCATGACCGGGATGTGGGCTCCATCCCCATTTGACTCCTATTGGGTGTCTCACTGTCTCTTCCTGGAAGTCTTGCTGTCTCTTCTTGGGTGTCTCGTTGTCTCCTCTTAGGTGTCTCGCTTGGTCTTCTTGGGTGTCTCACTGTCTCTCCTTGGGTGTCTCCCTGTCTCCTCTTAGGTGTCTCGCTTGGTCTTCTTGGGTGTCTTGCTGTTTTTTCTTGAGTGTCTCACTGACTCTTCCTGGGTATCTCGTCTCCTCCTGGGAGTCTCTTTGTCTCCTCTTGGGTGTTTCGTCTTTTCTCAGGTGTCTTAAAGCGCAAGAGTGGAAAGGTCAGGGAAACACAGTACATCAGACTCAATCTGAAACCGTGCAATACAAACAGACGCACGCACACACGCAGGCATGAACGCACACACACATATCGTATACACTATGGCACATATAGGGCACACATAGGCCTACACACACACACACATATGGCCAGATTTACTAAAGGTTTGCGTGACTAAAAACGTGTGCAAACTTGATGTAACTTATAAATAACACCTAAGCTGATCTACTAATGGTGTGCACGGAGGATGACATCTTTCAAAAGTGCAAAGATAGCACATATTGTTAATTTGTTACGTTTGCCTTAATGAATGCACTTTGGGGCGTTTCAATGTTAATGTGAAAAATAATGGGAGGGGAACATGCAAATAAATGAATTTACTACACACAGCGTGATGTATCAGGTGATTGCGACAGCATCGATATTCAAAATTTTTCATGCAGGTGTAGCTGTACTAGATTATTCTAAGGAAAACTATGTATCTCAGTCCCAATCAGAGCCTACTTGGCGGTTTGCACCTTCCTTTCAAACGTATTAAATATAGATGCTGTAATATCTGCTTCCCAGCATTTGCAGTGTACAATACTGTATAACAACGGGAATAAGTGTGTGTGTTGGAGGATGGGTTGGGGGGTGTAGATGTGTGTTGTTATTGGGGACTACTTTAGACTAAATCGTTTTGAGTTAACTATAACTATATCCTACCCTAAATAGCAACAAGAAAATGCTTACACTATGCACATTCATATATTTGGTTGGCTGAATCACCCCTACATTTATTTTCAGCACCCCTAAATACCATTTAAATTGTATTTGCTAAGATTCAGCCCTTTAACGTTACATTTTGCGAACACACAGGTGAATATTTCGGGGACCCTTATTGCATTATATTTCATTATATATTTTAAATCGTCACCTCTTTCAGAATTTTGTATTTGCACATCTATTTTGAGACCTTGCATAAAAGGAATTTATATGCACATTGGTGCATAGAAATTCACCAGAATGCAGGAAATAGAAGTGTTTGATGCTAAAAACACCAAACATCAAAATATACGGTAAAAACATCAAATATAAGTGCAAATATATTGGTTATGAGCTTGCTTATGTTTTAAACAAGCAAATTTGGCTGCGAGTGCAGTAAGTGAAATTCACTTGATATGAATTCTTAAAGTAAGTGCAGATTTACTTAATTTAAGTCACTAGATAAGCCATTTATATTAGAACGAAGTCCAACTTGATTTTAAATTCAAAAACAAGATTATCACACTGTTAGATGTAGTTTTTGCAGTGAACTTCCTAGGGCTAAACCCTCAGACCCCCTGCTTTACATGTCCCCTCACCAGTGTTTAAACCAGGTGTATGCCATTGCAATGCAAATATAGAAACTTGATTAATATTGAATTATTGTTTATTATTTATTGAAAGGCCTACAGTGACATTTGTGATTGAGTCTTTGTATGTATGCCTACAATGATCACAATGATTCTCATTAGGGGCTGAGCACACCCCTGAAGGTCTGATTCTAGAATCGCCCCTGTGGGGTCTCACACAGAACATGAGGGTTAAGTTTTGCAATATTTTCATTTCATCTACATTTACTTTCTCAAATATACTGTCCATTATGGTATTTTTGTTGTTGTTACATTCACGTCTCCGCTGTGGCTCACCAATATGTTCATTTGTCTCTTCCACCAACACCTCTAATTCCATCGTATTAAATTTGCGTTTACAGTTAAACTGCTTTCGGTCCCGACTCTCCGTGGCGGGAAACCATTTAAACACGCAATCTTCTTATTTAAATAAATCCACCTCCCTGATGTTTGCACCGGTTGTCAATTACGCAATAATTCTTAGTTGATCACCCGTGATACGTACTAAAATTAAACGTGCAATATTATACAATGCCCACACAATTTAGCACTCAGTATTTGGGATGTTAGTAAATCCGGGCCCATACTGTTTACACTATGGCACATACAGGTCACGCACACATCTACACACACACACGCACACACATATACAAAAACACTTGCACACAATTTGTGCAGTACGAATGACAGTGGCGCAAAGGGCGGTTGCTAATTCAATGATCGGAAGAAACATCTAGCTATTCAGATGGAATTATTCATGCAAGTGAAAAATAAATTGCCATGCTTATTACTCTGGAATGTGTGTAGCACAGCTTGGCACCCGCTGGAAAAAACACCCATCACATCACTTCTCAGAGTAAAGTAGGTTCTTAGTTTCACTCAGAATCCCATAGCGCCTTTAAATCCATTTATATTTATAGTAATGGTGTTCAAATGGACTTGTTCTATGAACAGCAGGTCTTTTATCATGGGTGCTGTTATTGAGAGGAAGTAGTCTATGTGGATACATATGCACAAACAACACCTGGAGGTGCTCTGGTGTGGCGTAATCCAATAAGAGAACATTTGCAACGCTTTACCCAAGCTGCTGAGAGCTTGTTTCACATTTACCCACTCTCTTTCTTTGCTCTGTTTACCTCTCTTGTTTCATTCTGCCTTTCAACCCCCTTCCTGACTCGTGCGTGTGCGCATGCTCATGGACTTATGTGCGTGCTTATACTCATATGTGATGATTTGCAGATGGGATGATTACAGGTCTCATCCCAAGAGAGAAACCTCATTTGTTTAAAGTCACATATGCTACAGTAACATGAATCCCCCTCTGCACACGCACATTCACACACACACTTTAGACCAAAAAACACACAAGGTGTTTTATGTTGGTGCCGAGCCCTACAGATCAGATAATCATCACAGGAGAACGGGGGAGGCACCAATGCGCTCAACATCTGAGTCTTTCGCTCCTCGGGACGCGCAAGGCATGAGCAAAAAACTCACAACCCGATACCTCGCAGGGGACATGCACAAAGTATAGTGCGCTCATTATTCTCGCACCAAACGAGGGGAGCGAACGACCCGGAAAGCTTTAACGGAGCGACCCGCAGTGAGAAATGGAGTTAAGAGACAGAGGGAGAGGGTTAGAGAGATGGTGATGTGTGATGGATGGAAAGGGTCAACATTAGAAGACTGTGTGGTTGCTGTGCAACAAGATTGCCAGAAATTTGTTCTGGTGTTTTAGCCAGGCAATTGAACCTGACCTGATAACCGTAAGTTATGTGTCAGATGGGTTACATATTACCAGTCTTGCACTGATTTACTTTCTCGCTCTCTTTCTCTATCGGACCCGCCACCTCTTTCATTATTTGTTGAGATGCAGACAGACGCACACAAGAAAATAAAAAGCTTGGCGTGCCCCTCTTCTCAAAAACACGGCAAATAATAAAATATGTATATGGCTCCACAGCAAATTATGAAGGTAAAAAAACCTCTGGGACCTCTCGCTCTCTCACTCTCTGTGCCACACACACATGTACTGTATATAAAGAGAGATGGAGAAAGAGAGCTTAGTGAACTTAACTTCACCCTCTATACATAAATACCAAACTACTCTTTAAAAGTGGAAGGTCTCTCCTTTGACGGTCGTATTTCACCTCCTCTTTTTGTTTCCTCCTGCCTGGCATTTTACACCTCACAGTGCTTATCCCGGACAACAAAATGACTCTTAATTATCCCATATACTTTATCCCACTTCCTGTCTCCTACAGGAAGGCTCTCGCTTTCCACAGGAGGAGAAGAACCGGATGCTATCTGTTCAGACATTGTGCCATAGCTATCTTCTGTCTCTGGCCCTATACCATCTGCCTTCTGTTGTCTGTGGGCGGGGACAGATTAAATGGCACGGGGTGGCCTCTTTAAGGAACCCTGCTCTCCAACACGCACACAATTGTACACATTCACGCACACACGCTCATAAACCTATACGCACAGATCTCAATCTGAATGTATGGAATATGTGTCTGTGTATGTTGGTATAAAAGAATTATGACAACAAGGAGCTTTACAGCTGACTTTCTAGCGCAATTAAATTTTTTGTTTGCCTACTTTTCTGCCTTATCTCTAATTCTCTCTCACACACACACACGTTTACAGCAGCTTGTTATAGTGTCCTCCCTCGATACATATGTCTCGTCTCTTTGCAACCAGTTCCCCACTCTATATTGCGCTCACATTGCCGCTTAGGTAACAGGAGATTGAGTACACACAACTCAAATACAAACAAAGCCACGTGCACACATTTAAAGCCATGAGAAATGCAGAAAAGAGAAAGGTGAGCTGTAATATTGACAATACAGAAGGATGAAATTGTTCAAAGAAAAACGGTGGGTTAACCTTCACCAGCAACACCACTTGAAACAAATCCATATCGCTAGAAATGCACTAATATAGGTTTTAACACTTCAAGTGACCACAATTAAAGGACTGGAGGCTGAGAAACAAGTTAAATAAGTCTAATAATGCGGAAATGTGAAATCGGAGACAGTCACAGACACACACACATAAGTATATGTATCGGCTTACCTTCAGCACTCAGGGCAAGCTCTCTCCCTCTCTCTCTCAATCTCAATCTCTCCCCCTCGCTCACGCTCTCCGGCGGAAGGAAGTGAGGAGCGGGATCAAATGAGAGAGAGGGAGGGAGAGAGAGAGAGTGACAGTGACAGTGGGAGAGTGAGAGAGAAGGGAGGCTGCCAGGAGGAGAGGAGAGAAGGAGGAGCAACAGCAGGTTGTTGCCGGCTGTCCTCCCCCCTCCCCCTCCTCAGACTCTCCTGTCTCCTTCGGGCAGGGTCGGCTGGTGCTCCTGGGGTCTTCAGGACGGGTCTCGGGAGCGGCCCGGGGTCCCAGATCCAAGAGCCCGACGTCCGCCTTGGGTTCTGTGTGGTTCCCTCTCTTGGCTCCAATCCTGTCTCGCATACTCTCTATTTATCTCTCCCACGTTGATGTGTGTGTGTCTGTGTGTCTGTGAGAGAGTGAGTGTCAGCCTGTCAATAAAGCCCTCCTGTATGCCTGTTTTACTTTCCCCTCAAATCCTCCTTTTCTTTAGTGTAGTCCTCCGGTGTCGAGTGTTGTCTTCTTAGAATTCACACAGGCTCCTGTTTTGTGTGTATGTGTGTGTGTGTAATGGGAGAGAGGTAGTGTGTGGGTGAGCAATGCATAAAGGGGCTGATGAGGAGTTTGTAGAATGTGGGTGGTGACGATGGGAGACATAGTGTGTGCGTTCGTGTGTGTGTGTGTGTGTGTGTGTGTGTATGTATGTGTGTCATTACAAACTGAGGACACAATGAAGATGGAGAAATGTACCCCCGATTTATCTTTCTCTGTTAGATTGTCTGTGCTCTTTCTTATCGCTTGTTTATCCAGGTGCAAGACGTCTCTGAATTGTGACATATACATGTGTGACTAACTGTGTATATTGACTACAAAATATGGAATATAACACACTGTATTTTATCAATTCTATAGCTTGGGGAAAGAAAAGTGCAAAAAAAAGGTGTTTATTTAGCTGAAACAATCTCCACGTCTCAACATGTACATTATTCACACTTCAATGTCAACAGAATAATGTCTACATTGTGTTACAGTGTCTGGGCGCAATGCAATAAACTGGATATCTACTGTAATAAACTAGGAATCTACCCAACAGCCTCCTAAGCCTCAGATACCGTGCAGTCATATTGAAGCTTTTGTGACCCCTTCCCCATCTGACCTTAAGGCCATGTGTAACTCTTCAACTGCACCAATCTCCGCACAATGAGAGGCCTCGTAGTATGTGGTCTCTCTCTCTCTCTCTCTCTCTCTCTCTCTCTCTCTCTCTCTCTCAAGAGTCCTTTAATTAATATTGTTTATGGGGAAAACAAATAAAATTAGGCCTGTTGCATTGTGTTCTGTGACAAGGCCTTCCCGCCCCCCTTCACTCACTTACAGGTACTTCAGTATTAGTGCTATTGAGGTCACTCTGAAAGGGACTCAATAACACCCAGAGGGAATATTGTCTGGCCGCATGATCAAATATGAGATCACCTCTCCCGTGTCTCTCTGTGGCCCTGGTAATATCATAACAAAGGGTATGCATAAGTGGAATTTAAAAATACAGTACACATTGCGTATGCATGTGGCTGGACATTTTTTTTGTTTTGGACTCAACGATACAAGGCCAAACTTTCTCTCAGTCCTATTCAATGCCTCTTCATCACACTGGCCCACTTTACAGTCCCTCTGATGTTCTGGAAGTTCACACCGTCTGGCAGAGCGCGATATGGCAAGCTGCTGTTGCAGGCTGGATTTTGATTCACCTGGGGGGGTTGGTTTACCACCCGTATACCGCCCATATACGATGTCTGTAGTGGATCAGTTGTGTTGCAGCTATGTTTACTACTGTTGGCAGGAGAATGGATGAGCAACAGTGTCACAATGGCAAGGCTTGTAAAAAAAACGGGGCGGTGTATACAACACTTTGTATATGCTGCGTGTTGAGTACATTGGATATCTGTCAAACATCTTGATGCATACGGTTGGATGACACACACACACATGCAATACAATACAACATATACAATACAATACAGTAGAATACAATATATCAGCGACCCATTGAAAGACATGAGGCCCAAAACTATTGAATGTTTAATATATGATTTTAATAAAAACGCCCCCCACCCGCACCCCTGCTGCATTAGGCATGGCCTGTAAGCAGACATCAATAATAGATGAAAGGGCAGACTTCTTTTCATGCAATTATGCCAGCGAAAACATTTCACTCTCGTCGCTCGCTCACCGGACGAAGTTTGTCCGTTGACTGTTTGTCGATAAATTATTAAAAGGCAACGCGGGGGGCGGGGGAGCTGTGGGATCAAAATCAAATAATCAGGGCAGTCATGGTGGCACAGAAAAGAGGATCTACGTGTCTCGTAAATGTGTGCATGTGTTTGCGTCTGAGCAGGCGTGTGTGTGCGCGTTTAAGTGCAGAGCTTTACTGTAAAGCAATAGGCCTACTGAACAGTTAAACCCTCCAAATGTATCAACTGGAATAACTGATAACCTTGCCTCAATAGAAGATGATCACATGTTGGCCATGCACTGCAATAAACCCCAGCTTGCACTTGTATTACTGTAACCTTACAACAGGTGCAGATGGAACTATATCCTAGACCTAGGAACATAGCAGCAATGGGATGCTGCATGCTAAATCAGCCCTTAAACTCCATGGAGAGATGGACTAGCGTTGTAGACACGTGTATGTTCCTGTGCAGGTTGAGGAGCAATGGAGAGAGAGGCTGATGGAATGACCGACATTGTGGTGTCAGAGATGCAGGAGGGGCGTGGCGTTGGGGGAGGGGGGGGGGTTAACTGACAACGGGTGGGGGAGGGCATGGTGTTGGGGCGGGGTTTAACTGACAGCGGGTTAGCACAAGCTTTTATTTTTAACAGCATATACCATCACCCATCTGCCCATCTGCTCATGTTCTGGCCGAGCATCCCCTGGGAGAGTGTGTGTGTGCATGTACACGTTAGTGTGTGAGTGAGTGACTGTGTGTGTGTGTGTGTGTGTGTGTAGTAAGCAAGCAAATCATCACAGGCTCGGATCACCGGTTACTAAACGATGGCGCGCGTCTGCATGTGTGTGTGTGTGTGTGTGTGTGCGTGCACGGCTACGTGGAGGTTACGAACGCGTGTGAACGAGCGGCACACAAGCTGCCAAGCGACACGCAATGGTGGGGTGAGCTGAGCCGGCG
This sequence comes from Amblyopsis rosae, assembly GCA_025399935.1. NCBI lineage: Eukaryota > Metazoa > Chordata > Actinopteri > Percopsiformes > Amblyopsidae > Amblyopsis > Amblyopsis rosae. The sequence continues at coordinate 15,462 of JAODTR010056142.1, forward strand.
TGTGTGCGTGTATGTGCGCTAGATGGATCAGTGTAACGGCCCCTCTTGTGTTTGTGTTGGAGGGAAGGGCAGGGTGCTACTTAAAGTGGGTGGAGACATGGTGGTCCGGAGGCAATGAGGAGGGGGGTGCACACACAAAGAAAGAGTGGTGGCTTGAGGGAGGATGGGAAACCTGCCCCTCCACCCGCCGACAACTCATTTTATTTTCCCTGATAAAGAGGCTGGTCCCCCGGGACAGTCACGGAGAGGTTGAGACGGATGGCTGCTGTGTGGAGGTTTGTTTGGGCGGGTGGACTTTTATTTAAAAGCCCCCTTTGCACAGCAGACAGTACGCACTAATATATTAGTGCTGCAAGTCAGTCATCATATCATCAGATAGAGCCCATCATTCACAGACTGCTCTCCACATGCAGCCGGTCTCACATCTCACACTGTCGTCGATTTTCCAAACATATTTGCACTCTATAGTCTCTATTCGCTACACCCCATTGCAGCCACGTTCGTACTAATTTAACAATAAAAGAATATAGAATATTGTTAAGGTTAGTGCACCAAGATTATTATATAATATATATCAAAATCGTTATATAATCGTAACTAATCTAATTCTAATCTAAAACGGATTGTTTTAAATGAAATTTATGATTTTCATTTGCTCTCCCTGTAGTACCGCCAAGTACCTCTAGGTGTATTTGAGAAACACTACATCTCATCTCAATGTGATGTTTTTCTTTCCGAGCTCGCATCTTCACTTGCTTTTCTCTCGCTCTGTGCCATGAGGATGATTAGCAGGCCTCCAGTGGTCCACTCCTGCTCACAGAAAGTGATGGGTTTCAAATCTGAAGGGTTGCGGGCAAAGGAGTCTTATTTTAATAAGACGTCTGTATGTGATGCATATTATGTGTCTGAGACACGCACATTCTGCAGCTCTCCTCACTTTACCTCATGTGTGCAGCATATCTGCAGCTGTTGACTTCTGAAATTCTGCCTTCTTATTCTTCTTTATCCCCCTCTTTTCCCCCCACCCCCACATGCACAATATAACTGAAGACTAATTAGTCCAGAGACATCAGTGGTAACGAAGAACCCGCTATTGATCTTAGACCACCAAAACACACAGCTGCACGCAGGCACTTGCACAGACAAACCAAGATACAAATAATTTTTTTTTTTTTTTTTGGGGAGAAGCCAGCCCACACGTTTCTCGACCTTGGCAGAGGTCAAGCATTCTGCTTTATGTTGCTAGGCGCTATTTACTGCGTTGTGTAACAGCAATGCAAAGCAGCATAAAAAGCTCTTTTCTTCGCTACATTCCCTCTCTCCTCGATTCCTCCCACTTTCTCAGCTACTCCCCCTCCCACACACACAAACACACATACTCAAAAGCATACATGCGCGCGTGCACATACACACACACACACTCTATACTTGCTGCCATGTTTTACAATTTCTGATAAATTTTTTATGCATTACTCCATTACTGGCAACACCCATACCTACTTCTTTCCCAAAGCAACCTTTGTACTTTTCTCGCTCTCTTTTCTCTTTCCTATCCCTGGATTATTCTCGTCCAGTGCATCTCCACAGCTTTCTCTGTTATTCCATGTATTCTACATCCTTTATTATCCACGTCCTCCTTTCCTAGTCACGTCCTCTGTCACTGAGATTACCCGCTTAGATTTCTATGAATTCCTCCATCTTTTTTAGCTATTACGCTAGATTGTACTGACTGACACCTTTTGGCTTTCCGTTTCAATTTGTTGCTTGCTTTTGGTGCTTCAGCAACGTAAGGAGCTTACTTTAAACCAGAACTATGACCAAAATTGAAAGTAGTTGGGAAATTTACACATATATAATATTAGGGGCGTAGCTGTAATCAACAGAATGTTGTGGATTTCATTGAATTTAGTTGTTTATCTTATTTTAAGACATACATTAACATCTCCCACAATTGTACAGGTGCTGTGATTTAAACATCACACTCCAGACACACAAACATTCATAAACTTTGAATTA
>JAODTR010056153.1:0-17477 GCA_025399935.1 Amblyopsis rosae
ACCAGAAGCCATGCTCTGTACGTGTGTGCTTGTGTGTGTGTGTGCGTGTGTGTTAGGGATGTTAGGGATGTGCAGACAGCTATTTGTATTCATATTTGTATATATATATATATATATATATATATATATATATATATATAATGTACTGGAGCGTACCGTACAAGCATATAGGTGCTGGATTTGTCCCACCCACAATTTATCCCACAAGGGAGAAATAAATGTAAATATTAAACTTTTATTTTGAAAGCGCAACTGATTTACTGGCAAAATGTGCCAGTCTCGCTCTGAAACAGGCTATGTCTGTCTCATCTTAATGTCCGATTGGTAGAACAAGATACGTTTTCACCAACTTGGAGGATGAATCATAGGCTATTTAGGCAATATTCAAATAATGTGATGATCATTTTCTGTTATAAAATCTTTTATAACTCATCAGATATTTGTCCGGCTGTGTTACTTTCATGTTCATTCTACTGCTCCATGAATAGACCCAAATTATTTAAGCCTATCGCCAACCGTTTCTGTGATTGTAGGATAACTTGTCTCATGGCAGAATGTAAAATTATTTATTTCTGCGGCAAGTCTGTGAAAAGTAAGCAGCAGCTGACTAGGCCTATTAGTTGTTATAATATCTGACTATATTAATAGCATCTCGTCGTAATTACGCATCCCCCCCCACACACACACACAAATGGGTGCATACAATCACACCAGAATGCCGTAAATTAAATGTTTAATCCTAAAAATGTCCCCCAGTTATAACATTTTTTATTTATTTATTTATATATAATATATTACGGAGCCCGTTAGGGTCATGGGGAGAAAAAAAAAGTGTGAATTTTTTTGAATATATAAAAACCAATAAGAAAATAAAATATTGAGATGAAAAGTAAAAAATAAAAATGAACTATAAGAAAAAAAATTGTGATTAAGGGATTTTTTTTCAAAGTTAAACTTTTTAAATAATAAAAGTTAAGGTAAGAAATAAAATATAAAAAAAAAGAAATTTAAATAATAGGTGGAAAAAATGATTTAATATTGTGATGAATAATATATTTTTTTTACATTTTCAAAAATATTATGGCGAAGGATTTTCTTTTTTTTACGAAGTTAATAAACAAACATCAACCTTAAAACCATTATACAAATTAAAAATTGGACCAAAAAAAAAAAAACAGGTGAGAAAAAAAAAGTTGTAAAAATAGTAGTATTCTTACTGTTCTCGAGGGTGGGGACAGCAGAGGAGATATTAACCGACCAAGGCACATGCTTCATGGATTATGGCTGATCTCTGTAAACGACTGAAGGTGACGCAATTAAAGACCTCTGTGTACCATCCCCAGACTGACGGCCTCGTGGAGAGGTTCAACCAGACGTTAAAGGCTTTTTTCCCCTTTTAAAAAAAAAAAAAAAAAAAAAAAATCTTAATCACAAATTTAAAAAGTTTAATCTCAATATTTTTTTTTCTTATTGGTTTTTATATATATATTTTAAAACATTTCAGGGCTATATTTGTTATATATATAATAATAAATATTCGTAAAAACCCACCATTTGTGTTTATCCGAATAACGTATTCGGCTTCGGCTCCACTCCTAGTGTATGTGTGCGTGAGTACCATTTGTGTGTGCGCGAGCGTGTGCGTGTGAATGTTTGTGTGTGCGCATGTGTGTGTGCGTTTTATTGGTGTGTATATGTGTGTGAGTGTGAGTGTGTGTGAACACGCGCATGTGCGTGTGCGTGCTGCTGCTGGAGACTAATGTGTCTCCGCTGCTCTGTCAGTTGGTTGGTAGTGTGTCTGGAGCACAGACCAGGACCCCCAGAGCTCCAGCCCTCCTGCTTCCCCTTGGCCCGGGCTAGACGCCCCTGCTCCCCCAAGACGAAGGCCTCAGGCTGGGGTGTGCCCGTGTGTGGCTGATAGAGATGGATGGATGCGGATGCACTGGCAGACCGTACTAGCCTGTCGCATCCATTCAACTCAGTGAGAGAAACATTCCCGGTCCTCCTCATTTATATCCATGCAGAGACATCGCATGGGCTGTGTCCCACCGCACCGAGCCTCGCGCCAACGTGGGCCTCGCTCCTGCACATGCCATCGAGGTGAAGTTGTAGCCTACATTCATTATGGTAGCAGGCGATTGTGAGCTCATGCGTTATCATGATGCAACATTTCACACCAATCGATGTCAAGCAGGCTACTAAACAACTCATCGCCATGGTTTTGATGGACAGGCAGTCTGACCAATCAGAAGGCCAATCTTCCATTAAATATAAATAAACAAAACAGTTTATTGTATAATGAAATAGCCTAGCCTCATCTGAAACACAGAGCAGTTTGTCCTCCAGGACCAGGGTTAGGAAACACGTTCAAGGAATGTTTCTAATCATTTTGGAGCGTGTTTTTAACGACCGTCAAAGGGAAATAGGCATTTAAGGGAAGTGACTGCTGGCTGCAGTACCAGCATTGGCCAGCATACAAGCATGTGAATCACTCACAGGTGCAGCTCATACCGTTTAATTTATGCGCCATTCCATTTGGCTTTGCCAGTGCAGCAGTACAGACTAACCGCTTGACGCAGCCAACTGTCAATACTGGCGCGCTGGCATAGCAATGTATTCTTTGCTGTAGTATCAGCATTATCAGCAAGCAACCATTGCTCCCTGACCAAGTCTTTCCAAGTCTTCTGCACCTATAATTAATGCTATTAGCTAAACCTGTGTTCCCATACCCAACAGCTTTCAAGATATTTTACACATTCATCCCATCCCCAGCTGTCAAAGTTAGTACATTGTATACACCACCAAAAACTAGATGTTAATCAGTACTTCCTCAGGAAGCGTGTAATGAGTTCAGATTATCTCCAAACAGGCAGCTTCATGCAGACTTAAATAGGGTAAAATAAATCGTAATATAAGATAAAAGTAACAGTACGATTATAGGAGAAAGGGTTGAGTGGAGACTGAACAGGACAAGATTTAGAAAGATATACATTGCTAAGGGAGATTAAATATGACGACCTGAGATACAATGCGATGCAATGCCATACCATTGACATTGACAGGTCCAACCCTATCACAGTCAATGTTAGTACAAATACTAACAACCCAAAACATACTTATAAAGGTAGATGTTATTATATTTTAAAGTTATCTGACTTCAACAGTGAATTGTAAAAAGAACATTTAACTAGTTAAAACGTCGAGCTCAAATTAAAACAGCATCGCTCCGTGGTCCTCTGGGCAACACATTACACGTTGAAAAGCATTGTCAAGCTACGACTTTGTTTATACGAGCATGTTCCCCACTTTGTTTATGTTCCAATATATGGAGCCAGGTCTGTGTAGAAGTATTATATAATTTGTCAACACGCACCAATCACCAGACCAATGAATCTCCTATATGATGCTTGTGTGTATGGTTTGTTTACTTCCTGTAAACCAGTGACCATGGTGCGTTTACATCCTGTAGGACTGCATGCAAGTGTATGTAATGTATGCAAAGCGTGTGTACTACTCCACACAGTATATCTTTACATAGTGTATAAGCAAATAAACAAACAAGGGAGACAGAGTGCTTTTGATTTATTGATGAGATTTGACCCCTCTGCCACGCCGTACCAGAGAGGTCAGGGAGATAGACTGTATTATACCGTGGTCTGGGGGTGGCAGAGATACACAGATACACAGATACACCCCCCCCCCCACACACACACACGCCTGTAGAGGGACCCTGTGACCTCACTTTGCCCCCAAGTGTCCTGAAGACAGTCATCAGCGCCAGGCATTTGCAAACATATTCAAACATATTTACCGTTTGCTTCGAGTTTGCCGAACACAAGAAAACAGGTTTACGCTGAACACACATCGCTGGACGAAGACACTGGACGAAGGGTCCAGTGTTTGGAATGTTTACGCAAAACATTTCAGTTCCTTCCCCCATGTTTAAGGAACAAATTGCCAACCAACCTCAAATTAAACACGCTGGTGTCACTTGACCAATTTAGAATTGTGAATGATGTATGTGATTGTGATATTTATTTATTCCATGATGTTTTTAACTAACCCGTAAGGCAAATATCCACATTTGTGGACAATAAAGAGTATTATTATTATTATTATTATGTTATTAATTTATTTTGATTTTTTAAAACTTGTTTTATATCTCTAAACATGTCAACAGGACACAGCCTAAAAAGAGATACACATCTCTGTCAGTTTTCCCTGTCATTAAAACAACAGTAAAAAATAAAAGAAAACATATTTCCCCAATAGTAGTTATGGATATGAGAGGCTGTGAGCAATAATATCATCATCAACAACATCACTGACGGAGAAAACAAAACACAGGAATACGTCCGGGCAATACAGAGTAGCACACTTCAGAGAGGCGAAAGCTCCAACAAGCAGCATAGAACAAAATAAATAAAGCACATTGGGCGGTAGAACCAGCCACAGTGCAAAGAGTTCACACAGATACAAAACCAGAGGGGAGGTAACTCATGTCACAAAAGTATGGCTGGTCACGTTTGTGCCTGCATATAAAGCAATGTGTCTGTTTCGATATGACAATTTGCGTTCCAATACTGGGCGACTGCTAGTAAGTGCAACTGTCACCTTTTTAACTTCTATCAAATGAATGTATTATTTGCTTATGTGTGGCCTCTCCACTTTGAGTTGAGTGAACTTGAGACGGGAGAGGGGGGTGGAGTCAGGTGATGGTGCTCCAACCAGCTGTGTGTGTGTTATGTGTGTGTGGTGGCTTGCGGGGGGGTCAGACTCTGGATGACTCTTTGATATACATACAAGTGAATATATGAACTGTTAAATATGCTTTAACCATGTGAGAAGGTGATTAAAATCACTTGGTAGCGGCAGAATGGGACGTTAATTCAACACGGGAGCTTTAAACGTATGGCAATTGAATATGCAGCGAGTCAAATACATACAAAAAGGCTTCAAAGTCACTATCCCCATAATTACAACGGAGGCGGCAGTGGTTCAAACGTCCAACCTGCTTAGTTTTACATAGTGGAAGCCCAACAACTGTGATCGTGGAGCATAGCGGCACTTTGAAGCACGCACGCACGCTTGATATTGTTTGGATGAATAAACCTTTTATTGACTGCCTCAGCTTTCGCTTTCAAGGATTTAGAATCTACTGGAAATTTGCTTGATTGTCCAATTAAAGCTGTAATAAGTTCCATCATGAAAGGTAGAACAGCAAATGACGGATGCCTACAGCCCCCACCCCACACACCCCCTCGTGTACATAGAGTTTAATTAGAAAACACATCAACGCAGTAGCTATCAAAGCACGGAAATACTGAGACCACCTCTGTAAAGACAGACGCGCACATACACATACACATGCGCACACAAACACACACACGTGCACAACTCCCCTCTGGCGCTAATAGGTTTAAGTGCTGAAGCGTACAGGATAATTAGAGGCTAGAGCCTTCTCTGTTTGTTTAGCATTTCAGAGTGTCGGAGAATGATGAATTCCCCACTAACTAGCCAGAGAGGAGTATATACACACGCACGCACACACACACACGCACTTGCACACAGACACCCGTACACACATACATATACACACACACACGTGCGCAAACACACACACAGGCATACAGAGGCACTGATACCGAGTCCATAACTTCAGTTTCCTAGTAACAAATTTCGACCCCGCGATGGCAAATGGGAAAACAGCAAAACAATTAGTAACTGCAGCGGTTGTGTTGTGATGTTTCAAAGAGAGAGAGAGAGAGAGAGAGAGAGAGAGAGAGAGAGAGAGAGAGAGAGAGAGAGAGAGAGCAATTTGTAGATGAGCAATGAGTAACAGGTGCTTGACACACACACTGAAGAGAAGTGGGTTGCTTTAATAATAATAATAATAATAATAATAATAATAATAATTTATATGGCGGAGTGAGTGGGAGGGGACATAGGCAAACAGAAGGTCAGAAAGGTGCGTAGACAATAGCAAGAGCTTTGAAGAGCTTTGTAAGTGAGCGGGAGGGTCTTGAAATCATTTTGGTTGGACACAGATATCCAGTGAAGACTAATGAGAATGGGTGTTGTGTGTTCAGATGTGTTTGAGATGTTGCAGAGATGTGGATCATTGTTTTGTGTGGTTCAAATGAAAGAGAATTATCCAGATTGACACCGATGCTTTTGAGACAGAGGGACTGTGAAACACAACATCAATATTGCGATATTGATGAGCACGGTACCTGCAGCTCAATATTGCGATATTGATGTTGTGTTTGCAGAGCAGGGATTTGAAACCAATCAGCGTGACCTCAGTTGCTGTTATTGGTGTCATGTTGGTTGCCAATCCAATTGCTGAGGCAGGCAGGAATATGATAAGCTGCAGGTTTGGTTGAGATGTAGAGCTTGGTGACATCAGCCTAACAACAGTGGAATTGATTGTGGTGGTGTCTCAAAATCGTATCCATCGGTATGAGTAGGGCTGTGCGACTAAAGGTGTAGGCAGCTATTGCAAGCTAATTGTACTAATAACACTTGTTGTCAAATTCACCAAATATCTTCATGTGTTTTACACTTGTTACCTGTCTTTGAGTTCAAGTGAGTTTGCAACCTCCCGCCTCCTACACACACACACGCACACCACTAAATAGTTTTTACTGTGTGTGCGTGTGGAATGTGTGTGTACATGTGCATGTGTGTGGTAAAGGCTTCCAAGTCAATAATATACAATTATGGATGCACCGATTGCATTTTCCTTTGCCTCCTCTAATTGACGTTTTGTTTTTAAGCTTGACCGGCTGGCTTCAATTACAGCCGGTTTTGATTGAAGCTCTGGCAAATTATTCTTTACGGCTCTGTCTCCTTCCTCAGACACCACCGCTTTTTACCGTCATGGTTCCAGTGTCAGGATCCAAGATGGGTGCAGCCCCTGAGCACGGTACCTGCAGCTGGTTGGCTTAATCAACAAACCTTCTTGAGCAGTACACTGAAGCAGCTCTGTGCTCAGTCATGCACAAGCCCCAGGAAGAAGACCAGAGACTTGACACTATGATTTCTGTTATGGTTTACGCGTATCTGCCTGTGAGTAAGTAACTCTACGGTGACTGGGGTACCGCTGCTCTGCGTGTGTGCTCTGTTCCAGACAACCTGACATCCGGTCAGCGGCTTGTCGATGGTGCATGTCTATAAACAATAAACTGCTCTCTCTCTCTCTCTCTTTCTCACTCTTTCTCTCTCTCTCGTCATCCCAGGTGGCAATTGAAGCGGACACAAAGAAATCCCTGTGGGATCGAGGACTTCTGATCGCACTGTAACATGCGCGTGCACACACACACACACGCGCGCCTGTGCTTCCGCTTATAAGGGCATATCTGACCACTGCATTAGACAGCCCACGGAGAGAGCACAAATACTTAAGTACTGCATACTGTGTTCTGTACACTGTGTGTATTGTTGATAGTATACGGCTGCATGTTTAAAGTGCATACTGCACAGAGAGCCGAAGTCACTTCTGTGTTATGGGACCTTAGTTTGGAAAAGATATATATGGTAGGGCATAACATTTTGTAGGGCATAGAATTGTGACATGAAGTACCATGAACACACTGTAATACAACGCAACCAAGGATGTAGAGCAGAGGAATGATTTACCTTTAAAAATCTATGCAAAAGGCCCACACCTTGATTTGTTTAGCGGTAGGGTAGATTCATTGTAAAACACCACAGACTTAGGAAAGAGGCTCCATCAACACAGGTGTAGTTTTTCGTTAATGGATTTTTCCCACAAGAAAAATAACACTGGCTGTTAAAAGACCGCTGGTGTGGGTTTGCTAATGTGGTAGTGTATTATTGAAACAGGAAGTCATTTGCGAGACGCAGTGACATTAACAAGCGTTCGCGGTCTTGAAAATGGAGTCAACACTGCCAAAATTGTTTTGTAATGCTCACAGCCACTTTAACAAACTCCAATTAAGATCTAAGTATTCCGTGCTTACACATCTTTTCCATTAACAAAACCAAATAATTCCTTATGAATTATTAACTTTAGCCGAGCCCCCATCTCTGTTGAAGAGATGCCGTATAAAATATTACCTGTGATAAAGTTTTGAACAAAAGAACACTGTAAACGAAGCAGCGTGTAATTACAATCAATAAAGGGATATTGCTTTATGAGTACATGGCCTCACTCAATGTGCCCTCTAATATAACTTTATTTGAAATTCACCCAAGAGAAATGAAACTCACTAAAATGTAACTTAACACTTGTCCATCAGTGTTTTACATTAACTCACCAAATAATTCTTCCATGGCTGGAACATTAGTCAGTTATTACTTCTGTAGTCTGGAGTATTGTCATAACTGTTGGGCTTTTAATGTATAGGCAGCTATTGCAAGCTAATTGTAAGCTAATACACTTCTTGTTAAATTCAAAAAAGAATCCAATACGTCCACTCAGCCCTGACTCCGTAAATAGAAATGCAAAGTGGCGAACAACGCTCACAACAACAAAGCCATAGTGCTACACTTTGTTTAACAATGCGTTCCAATGTGTGAGGCAGCGCCGCGGAGGGATATTGTTTTATAGTGTTATAGTGTTGGGCAGTTACTAGTAACTAGTTACTGTAATAATAGTACTTTTTTCATTAACTAGTAGTGTAACAAATTACATTTAAAAAAAACTGTAATATTACAATGACTAATCCAGGTAATGCTGCATTACTGCGTTACAAGAACGAGATTTCTGGTCCTAACAAACTTACCTTGAACCAACCTGTCAATCATCGGGTTTGAGAGGCTGCTATGCTTTCACTTGGGCTTATTGTTGACTCCTAAGGTTAATCATTGTTCCAATAAAGAGGATTCAGTTCTAAAATGAGCTGGGTAAACAGGTTGTCATTTTTCGGAAAGGGCGAGGCAGGGTAGTGATTGTGAAATATAGTAATGTAACTAGTAATGTAACTAATTACTTTTAAGACAACGTGAAGGAGCAATAAATAACTAGTAACTTATTACAATTCCTGAGTAACTTTCCCAACACTGCTCACAGTATGCTGGCTCTCTCTAACCAAATTACTAGGTAGGTGATTTCAGTTAATTGTTTATTCAGCAATGTCAGTGAGATTCTGGTAAATGACTGGCTAGTGATTCATTGGAGCGCAACTTTAACCACGTTGTCACATTTGGGGCACTAAATGACAAACTGAGACGCTAAGAGGTCATTGATCATGACCTCTGATCTTTTCAGCAATGTAAACTATGACCTTTTGGGAGATAAAACCTTCCGGTGTTGTAGTTTTACTGTGGCATTTGAAGGCTCTGTGAATAATCCCATCTACATAAAACTAGCTTGAACAGCAGAACCCAGACAGGTTCACGCTGTAGGGGATGGACATGTCTTTTCTACAGAATAAAAAGAGCACAGTGCCATTTATGTCTGTTCTGTTATTGTAGTACAACCTAGTTTAGGTTTAGATATATTGCTCCCAGCCTTGACAGAATAGAGTGAGAGAGGTGTTACCTAAATATGTATTACTACATTTATTAATAAAAAATATTCATTAATGCTACAAGCAACCAATTGGCTGTGGCTTGTTGTAGCCTGTGTGCTAAACAGCCAATGCTTGTATCAGTAAGAGAAAACACGTTTAGATTTTCTTTGATGGTGCTGTACCATGCATTAATAAGCAGCACTGGTCAGATGGTCTCTTGTATATTATTTATTTTTATATTTTAAACAAAACATTCCGGTTTTTATGTTTTATGGATTTTATATATGTTCTTATTATTTTACATATACATGTATGAATATGTATGATTCTATGAACTGTTAGAATACATGTTTGTCTGTTGTCTGTGTCATGATGAACTGCGATGATGATTCATTCACTGCAAAACCAATCTACCTTTGGGTATTAATAAAGTAACCTAACCTAACTTAACCTATACTGTAAACAATTATAAACAAAAACAAAAAGCTAGACTCTTTGTGTGTGCTTTTGGTAGTTTGTTTACGTCCTCAATTTCCCGCCATTCTTTCTAAATATAGTTTATGTTATCTTTCAGCTGAATTCTGTCTCTCTGTAAAGCTTTTGTGTTGATGTGTCTGTTTTTGTGTGTCTGTTATTCATCTCACTTACGGTCACTGCTTCTTTTAGTTCGCCTGCCCGTCTGCCTGCCCGTTCGCCCGTCTGTCTGTTTGGAGAAGCTGCCTACACATCTGTGAATTTGTTTTTTAATGGTGTGGAATGCCCTGCGCGCTTTGTCTCTCAGTTCATTCACTGCTCCATGTAGGTGTCCAGTTGCATTTATGTTCAGACCTAAATAGCTGTATTGTGTGCAGAACATTGGTTTAATTCCCTGGGATCTCTCTCTCTCTCTCTCTCTGTCTCTCCCTCTCTCGCTCTGTATCTGACAAATGAATCACGGCTCTCTAAAGCCAAAACCCTTTTTTTTGCATCTTTCTAATCTGAGAAGTGGACTAGCCCCAAAACACACACACACACCACACTATTTGCAGGCACACATATGTTTATTGGCCTGCATTTGGCCACATTTTCTCAAAAATGGCTATCATCACTGTCGTCGTCCCTGGAAATGTTATGCTCCAAATTCACTATTGACCGATGCAGAGGGTGTGTGGGCGTGTGTGTGTGTGTGCGTGTGTGTGTGTGTGTGTGTTTGTGTGCGTGTTTGTGTGTGTTCGGGGCTTATTGATCGAGAAGAGAGAAACACACTCGTCATTGGAAGGGAATGGAAGAGATTCCATAATGAGAAAGAATATGGTTGTCAAGTGTCGCATTACACACACACACACACGCACGCCCACACATATACGTGCACGCATATACACACACACACACACACACACACACACACACATTCACACAAGTGCATACACAAACACACACACAGACACACATAACTCCATTCAAATTCTTCAAATCCAGACACCAGTTCACTGTTTTGCAGTGATGCAGTGATGTTTCAGGTACCAAAGCAGACTCCCCTTAATTTGGTAAGACTGATATAAAATATTGTTTCTCTTCGGAATAGGGTTCCAAATAGTTTTTATTTATTTTATTAATTATTTTTATTTTCTTTCAATGGGTTATGCTGTTTCTACTGCTATTCTGTCTCTGATGGTGTGTGCATTCAATCCTTTGATGTTCAGTATGACCTGATATGCCTTGGTGTGTTTGACTGCCATGCTGTACTTACATGTACACGTGTGTTCCATAAAAGGTACGATATTGGTCTTTTAGAGGCCAGGTGTACACAACTGTACTTTACCTGGTACCGTTTGATAATGTTTTAACATGGGCTGGCACTAAAGGCCGTTGTCTCTCAAAAGGGTACCTCCCCTGCAACAAGCATTTGTACCTTTGTACCTTCTACCATGTGAGTCTTTTACTGGTAAGTATCTGTACTTTAATCTCTGAGTGTACATGTACGCACGCGCGCACACACACACACACACACACGCAAACAAACTGTCCAAATATCTCTCTCGCTCTCTCGCTCTCACACACACACACACACACACACACACACAAACAAACTGTCCAAATATCTCTCTCGCTCTCTCACACACACACACACACACACACACACACACACACACACACACAGAGTTGCTGAGTGTTTAGGTCATAATGGGCTGGTATGCTCGCTCAGCTAAACCTGAAACTGGCACTAAACCCTGTGATGGAGAGACTGGCAGAAAAGACAGAGAGAGAAGCAAGAGATGGACAGAACCAAGGAATGAAAGAAGAGACAGACGAGACCGGAATGAACAGAAGGATTTATGCATGGAAGAACTAAGTAAAGGGATTTATATATTAGCTACTGTAGATAGATAGATATGTAGACAGACAGACAGACAGACAGACAGATAGATAGATAGATAGATAGATAGATAGATAGATAGATAGACAGACAGATAGAAAAAAAACAGAATATATATATATACTTACACACATATATAAATACACACACACACACACACACACACATATATACAACAATCATTATTATTATTATTCTTATCATTACTTCATCATTACCATTATTACTACTATCACACATACATAAATAAATACACATACACAAACTTTTTTTTTTTCCCAACCTAGAGATATGTTGGTAGTACATCTTCCGTTATGGTGCAAATGCTTTTAAAAACATTACGTTTCGATACCATTTTATAATAAGCAAACTCAATACTAAAACGCGCTTCCACCAGACCTTTAGCCATCTCTTAGATAGATAGATAGATAGATAGATAGATAGATAGATAGGACATATTCACTGTAATATGTTTTAGCATTTCTACAGAAAATCTCCCTATTGTACAAAATAATATATTCAAATGCATTCAAAATAGCCCAAGACAGTTTCTGATGTGTGCCTGCGTGCGTAACTGAAACCAGATTCATGTGAGGCCCAAAGCAAGTCATGCAACAATAAATACAAATTCAAATCCAAATGTATGTGTTACAGAGTTCGTCCATCCCCCTCCAGGAATCAATCCCTGCTTCCCCACGCAGAGAGCAGACGCTTCTCCAGCATTGAGCCTGACTCCACCTTTAAAGTGTAACTGCACCCCAGCTCTGAGCCTGACTCCACCTTTAATTTAAAGTGTAACTGCATGTATGAGCAGACGGAGTGAACCGCTAAAAACAAGCCAGGTCCTGAGGGGATTTTTAAAGGAAACAACGTGTACTGTAGTTCTGTTTTCATCCCTTAAAATGCAGATTTTTATGAAAATGGGAATTATGTCAATATTAACATCAGCATTGATGTGTCTCATCACAAAATCATCATATTCCTTTGTTTACACCTAAAAAACAATTTTTAGGATGCAGATACACTTTAAATGGCTGCGTAGCTACCAGCTGGCCACCGATGCCATATGCAATAATCTCTGCATGGTCATATTTACAAATGCGTTGATTGCAAGAGCATACAGTATAGGGGAGGTTCCCACATGCAGTGAGGTATTAACTTTACCACCCACTTCTATCTACATTACCAAAGAAAATGTAAGTAAGTTTTTAAATTTATCCAAACACTGTAAACTGAAACCCTATACACTGTATGTGAATATTTCACATTACTGTGGTGTTTATTTGTGTTCAGTGTGAAAGGATTTGGTAGAAATTGATTCCAAATATTTTGTGTCAGCGTGAAAGTACACACCTTTAGGCTACAAATACTAGATGTTCAAAGGCAGATACTTAACAATCTTCACTTTTAAAAGTGTAAAATTAGAAATTTACTAGAGGCCCGTATGGCTCCAATATGGGCCTCAACAAACCAAACTGTGTGCTCTCAATCCTGGAATTACGAAAAGCACTTAAACCTCAGGTGCCATTTCAGATGGAACTATGGCACAAAACCAGCCTTTTTCTGAGATCTGAACAATGTTTGTCACCTGCACTGGTTGCGGAGAAATGTTCTCGAATATTGGAAAAATACTTGTGCTTTGTATTTCTCACTTGGACCCATTTCCAACAACATTTCAGTCAGGCTTAAAAAAAACTGGTCACTGCTGTGCTAAGTATTAATTTTCTTACAGTCCCAGACTGTATGTGTCTGAGACTGCGCGTGCGTGGTTGATAGAGTGGAAGAGAAGTACAGGTGATTCTTCCCGATTATGCTGATCACAGAAATTCGCTGAGCTTTAAACAGAGAGCGTATTGCGCAGTGTTTCAATGTATATTTATAACTTTGTCTGAATGCTGTTTTTCCATTTTTTGACACATTTCTTTTTGTTTTGTTATATCTCGACGACTGCTCAACATCGTGATGTCTGTCAGCTATTGGCGATGGACGATGGCATTGTCTATCGGCCCAAATCCTAACTCAACACAAATACAGCGGTTATCTCCAAACGGGTATTAATAATAGTAGCTTTTAAAAAACAAGATACAACGAACATAGAATGTTCACTCCATTTGGCCAGCTTCAGATGTCTGAGTGAGAAAACCACTTACGCCAAAACATTATGAAACCATTGAACCCTGCCTGAACCTATGTGTTTGCCCTGCTGAGAGATATGTTTTGGGGCGAGAGAGCAAGGGAGAAATAGAGAAAGATGGATGGGTAATTACAGAGACCGAGAGAGAGAGAGAGAGAAGGGTGTAAGACTATTATGAGTGAGAGAGAGAGATGGAAAGTTGTGTGTGTGTGTGTGTGTGTGTTTGTAGACTCAGAGATTAAGTGTGTGTATCTTACTTGGGACTAAACAGGTGCTTCTCCTCTGAATTAACGCCTCTTCTGGACACTTTCTCTAACCTCTCTGATGGGAAAGGACAAGGAAGTCCTCTTTGTTCAAGAGCATACAGTACATGAAGAGAAATTGGTTTGTTTTTTCCTGGTAAGTGTTGACAGAGATGTGAGTTATTGAATTAATAACACCTGTGTGTGTGTGTGTGTGTGTGTGTGCGTGCCTGTGTGTTTGTGTGTGTGTGTGTGTGTGTGTGTGCGTGTGTGTGTGTGTGTGCGTGTGTGTGAGCCCACGTGACTAATGACCAAATAAACAAAAGTAAATGATTATGTGTAGACCACATTTCTCTGATCCTGTGTCTGGCTATGTACGTGTATGTGTGTATGGTGTGTGTGTGTGTGTGTGTGTGTGTGTGTGTGTGCGTGTGTGTGTATGCGTACAGTATATGTGTGTATGTGTGTATGTGTATGTGTGTGTGTGTGATACATATTTACACAACATCAAAGTACTTTTCCTGATCTGCTGTTCTCTCCTCCCTGGTTGATGGAATAGGAGGCTTTACGGTTATGTGTGCGTGTGCGTGTGCGTGTGTGTGCTTGCGTGCACATGCAGGTACACACACACACACACACACACACGCACGTGCGTGTGTGTTTTACCGTGCACGCGTACCCGTGTGCGTACAGTATTAGCGTTTGATCGTTGCACGCCGCTGTGTATTTTATTCTGCTGCTACACGCACAGCCCATTACTCCCAGGTGTGATAAATATTCTTTATCGGCTCCTCTCCTTTCATTACCCCTGCCTTTTCGATCCATTCCTCTCCTCCCAACCCTTCGCTTCTCGAGGCGTCTTAAATCCCTGCAATTGGAGAATAAATACGCCACATTAAAACATTAGATATGGAATTGATTCATTCCTTGCTTTAAATAGCATTATGAATACACGAGAACGGCGTTTATCAGCTGCAAGGTGCGAGCCGCCCCGTCGGAAGCAGAGGCGTGCAGATGCTGGCTGCTACCAGCTCATCAGCTTTACGACGTAACAGCGGTGCGTTATGGGCGCTACGGCAACAGGAATTTATGCTGATTGACTCTCCGTGTGCTGTGTAATGCGGCCCTGGGTCGCGGTAAAGCTGCGTTGAGAAGTGGGAATAGAAAACGGATTTGGTCCCGCTGGCATTTAGAGTGGAGTACATGGTGTGCTTTGTAACGCAATTCAAACTGCAGTCTGTGGCTTGCCGACCACTTTAAAGTGCGCAGGTCACTGTGGGCACATTTACAGTATGTGTGATTGCACACGGGAAGACTTTAATGCATGTGTAGTAGTAAGCTTAATCATTGTTGTATTACCTGTAAAGGAAACACATCAATTCATCAATCACACTTTTATTTATTATTTATCATAAATTTATTAAATTCAGTCACAAACCTGTTATGTATACTATATATATATATATATATATATATATATATATATATATTTAACAGTAAGGGTGAAAGTCATCTAGAATGTGTTTTCTTAATTGTTTCGACTTATTTTATTCATGAATGCCTGGGTGTCACTCAACATAACTGCCACATGCAATCTAATTTAAAGCAATGCATTATTCATTTACACCAAATAAATATTCTGCTTTATATCTTAATCACTTCACGGGGACCCTCGTCTGCAAGACGCAGAGGAAATGGCAGGTGGTGAGTTTCAGTGTCTAAACAGAGGCATGAAATGGGACAATGACGGCTCTATTTATTTCAGTGGTACCCGGTTGTAGTACATAAGCAGGCCACTAGTCAAGAGAACCCATTCCCTTTCCCCCACTCATTCATTATGCAATTATGCTAAGCAGGCTACATGCAGCTACAGACCAGATGTGGTGTAATTAACCTCAATGTGAAGATAGCGTTCTGCCTCATTGTGTCTCACGCAGCAACGAAATGGAAACCGGGCCGGGGATATAGATAAGGGGGAAGAGGAGGGAGGGAATGGGGGGGGGGGGCAGGTTGGAGGCTAGGGTAGTTAAGAGGTATTCCATGGTCTCACATGTCAAAATGGAACTGAACTCCCGGCCGACCTGGCATATTGACACGCTGAACTGAACGTCACAAGAACTCGTGAGAAGATGGCCGCGTGCACCATTGTCTTTAACCTTCAGCTCTGACGGTGTAAAGCCGTCCAGGGGAAGGAGATAAGCAGAGGTATACTCTAGGGTTGCTTGCAGGCGCTAATCCTAAATTCCTAATCCAAAATACATTAGTAGCTGATGTGCTGCTCGTTCTCTTGTTGTACTGAACTTGAAACAAAAGACATGATGGGACCCGTGCCGCAGACTAGTTCCTAATATCACCACGGTAATATTTAAAATAATGGAATATGTATTACAATACATACAATACAGTACTTCTTACAGCTTTCGCTAATAAAAAACATGATTTATTAAATTGAATATTCATTATATGAAATATAAACTTTCAGTTTCTTGTATAACATATTTTTTGGAATTAACACTATTCTACTGTTGATGAAACAACTAATAAAGATCGAAAAGCTGAAAACATTGGATTTTAAAGTCCAAGGAGGCTCCAGGTATTTTGCTCAATTGGGTGAGCAGGCAATGATGTTTGCCTGGTAATGATGTTTGCCTTGAGAAACGATGGAAATTGCTTCGATCACTCAATATTTATGTTGCGGTTTCAACTGCAATATCAGTTTAAATTGGTTAAATGCATCTAATGTGTTGTTGAAAGATGTTGTTCCATATTAACATCCAGTTTTAACGATAACCAACATCTGGTTGAATAGATATCGCTATCTTTTCTTTTCCCTTTCTCGTTTGACCTCTTGCTGTCACTGTGCTTCTAGGGCAGTTCACTACCCATAATGCATCACTTCTATCCGGATTATTAATGCAATGGAATGAGTCGAGGCAAATAAAGTAAATAGCTTTACTTATAAACTTCACTAATTTTAGCAGTGTAATAAAAATGAAGCTGTCAAGTTCACAATTTTAACTTGATTTAATAGACCCAGACGGGTTATAAGGCTATGTGCCACAGATGACAGAAATTACATAAGAAATTGGCTGTAAGCAGATAATATGTAAAAGGTTGAACATTTTACCCAAAAAAGATGTTTGAAGTATTTTCAGCAAGACAATTTCCTTATTTCTTAATAATGTGTGAAATATATCCCTTTCTACTAGGGTACATCTCAATGCTGATGCCAAATACTTTTATCTCGTTCTACCGAAATATCTGAG
>JAODTR010056164.1:0-20452 GCA_025399935.1 Amblyopsis rosae
CCTGTGAGACGTCCTGTGAGAAGGCCTGTGAGTTGGCCTGTGAGACGTCCTGTGAGACGTCCTGTGAGAAGGCCTGTGAGACGTCCTGTGAGACGTCCTGTGAGAAGGCCTGTGAGTTGGCCTGTGAGACGTTCTGTGAGACGGTCTGTGAGACGTCCTGTGAGAAGGCCTGTGAGTTGGCCTGTGAGTTGGCCTGTGAGACGTCCTGTGAGTTGGCCTGTGAGACGTCCTGTGAGACGGTCTGTGAGACAGTCTGTGAGACGTCCTGTGAGAAGGCCTGTGAGTTGTCCTGTGAGACGTCCTGTGAGACGTCCTGTGAGAAGGCCTGTGAGTTGGCCTGTGAGACGTCCTGTGAGACGTCCTGTGAGAAGGTCTGTGAGACGTCCTGTGAGAAGGCCTGTGAGACGTCCTGTGAGACGTCCTGTGAGACGGTCTGTGAGAAGGCCTGTGAGACGTCCTGTGAGACGTACTGTGAGAAGGCCTGTGAGTTGGCCTGTGAGACGTCCTGTGAGACGTCCTGTGAGACGTCCTGTGAGAAGGTCTGTGAGACGGTCTGTGAGACATCCTGTGAGACGTCCTGTGAGTTGGCCTGTGAGACGTCCTGTGAGACGTCCTGTGAGAAGGCCTGTGAGACGTCCTGTGAGACGTCCTGTGAGACGTCCTGTGAGAAGGTCTGTGAGACGTCCTGTGAGTTGGCCTGTGAGACGGCCTGTGAGACGGCCTGTGAGCGCTTGTGCCTATACTCTAACTACTAACCCACAAGTACTGCTGCAGGCAAGCGTCTGAGAAACACATCAAAGGCAGGGTCTGTCATTGTCAAGAACGCTTGCTAAGTCTAACTAGCTCGAATCAAAACAAAAACGCCTCTCCCTTCAATGCCATAGTAGTTCCCCACAGAGAACGGTGTCTTTATCTGGAGACATGACAACACCAGAGAAAACTGGAAAAAGGGGGATTCTCCATCAGCTTCTCCACTATTAATAGTGCAACATTATAGATCAAGCTCTGCCTACAGCCAGTCAATAGTCTTGTCCACAGAGAAGAGCCTTAAATGCTGTTGTCTGTTCTTAGCTATGCACTTCGGCCTGTGCACATCCACTTTCTCCTCCTTCTCTGCGGTCTCAGTTTGTCATCGTGGTCTCAGGTAGACTTCCCGGGGAGGGAGGAATAGTTCACCACGGTGAGGAAATGAGTCATGTTTCTCAGATTGCTGAGATGACAGATATAGAACACAAACAGAGGATTTTTTCATGGACTTGTGAAAGTGACAGATTTGTGACAGTGACACACACACACACACACATGTATGCATGCACACAGACAAGCGCACGCACACACACACACACACACACAGGAACTCACACGCTTCATCACTGTGACAGTGACTGATTGTGTTTTGCCCACCCGGGGTCTAGGTAGAACTTTCTGCTCCTCCCATCCTCGTCCCCCCTTCAATCTTCACCTACCCTTCTCCTCCTCTCCTCCTCCTCATCACCCTCCTCCCCTCACCCTCCCCTCCTCACCTCCTACGGTTTCATGGCCAAACTGTGCGTTTGTGAGCCAGCCTTCTTACCTCTGCATGCTCGATGTGCCAGACCTCCTGGTGTCACTGTGCCCTCCACTGCAGTGGAATGTAGGTCGCCGTGCTAACATGCAGTGGAGATGTCAGGTCGCCAGGGGCAACACACATCCAGGGATACCATACGCAGGAATACATGCGGGTTACAGGACCAACACTGACCTTATAGGAGCTAATTCTTTAGAGGGAAAAGGATGAACGTTATACAGTAACCGGCTGGTAAACATTAGTAGACTTTCAACCCGTGAAACGTGTTCTGTGTATTTTACAGTTTGTGTCTTTCTTTGTATCTTTCTTTGTGTGTGAGAGAGAATTAGAGAATGGCAGAAGTGTGGAAGGACATTTAGGATAGTTGTCTTGCATTTCTACTCATCATGGTTTTAAATATTTTATTATTTTATATATAAACTCTATTAGGTTGAACCAATCGCATGCTAAGAAGGTTTGTCAGAAGTCACTGACAGGCTGAACGCTTCAGAGGAGCAGGAAGCTTAGAGAGACACCGGGTTGAGTGGGAGGAGGACAGGGACAGGAGGATAAAAGCAATGTTCCAAGAATATAAACTGTCTGAGAGAGAGGTTTAGCGCAAGAGTGGCTGCCACTTCCCCGACTAAGTTTGCCGTAACTAAAAAACATTAAAGTGACATGGAGGTTTTTGTGGAACACTTGGCTGTTGTGTGTATATCTCACCCAAATATGCAGTATGTCCCATATACTGCCATTTGCTTTTGCTTCGTTGTTTTTGTGTCAGTACAGCAGCAGCAGCTACGGTGACATGGACTTGAATCAACTGCTTTTCTACATGCATTTTATCATCCACACACAGCCTGAATGCAGTCTTTAAAATAGTAATGGCGCTCTTAAAAGTATCGCCAGCTACTGCAAGCTAATTGACCTTTCCCAAGCTCTGCCCCTTTATGCATGTCCTCCAGTTGAGCATTTTTTGAATCTGATGGAACTGTCCTTGTCCTGTTCTTGTAATAGATTTCTATGGCGTTTTGTCCCACCTAGTAACAGTAACTAGGTAGGACAAGTGAAAGGGGCGGGGCTTGGGAAAGATAAATTGTAAGCTAATACACGTTTTGTCATATTCACCAAATATCTCCTCACATTTCACTAGCTTATCGTTCTGTGTGTGTTGAAAAAGAATGTGATGCTTCTATACAGCCCTGGCTCCGTAAAAATAGGAACATGAACAAAATGGCGAGCACAGTTCACAACAACTAAGCCATAGTACTACGCAATGTAACGCGTCGCAATTTCAATGTGTTTCAATGTGGGAGTGCGGAGTGCACCGTGATATTGTTTTGATTTGAGCTTGAAGTTAGCAAGCGTTCTTGAGAATAGCTAACCCTGCCTTTATTGTAGGCAAGGGCAGAGCCATGTATAGCCATGTCACGCCAATGGAAGTTTGAAATTCTCAATGGTCGCGTGCCAAACAGTTACAGGAAATGTTTGGCGGGCAATATGAAATGATAACGGATACATAACTGCAATTTTTTGTAATTAGTAGTCAATACATGCATCAGTTTATATTTATAATATATTTTATAGGGTGCTTCTGCAGTAGGCAGTGGCTATCTTACGGGGGAACTGTTACAAGGTTCCATGATACGCCATCACTGTGAAAAAATCCCAGCTGTGAAAAGTCGACTGAGTTGACTATGACCTATAGTAGCTCATCAGATCTAAAATAATATATTCAGACAATCCAAGGTGAAAACATAATTTTTTTTTAATGTTTCATGTAACTCTGCTCTCATAACTTTCCCTCCAAAATGTGTGGAGCCCAGACTACTACTAAACACTTCTAGATATATGTGAAAGTGAGTGTCATAAACAGAAAAGCAACAGCAAGCAGAAAACATAAAGATGTACACATGAGATAAGGGCACTGACAGGGAAGATAAGCTCTCCACATACTGTATGTAACATGACCGGTCTGCTGATTAGCAGGGAAGCTAATATTAGAGCCAGAGCAGTTTGATATCACAGGCCACCATCTTTCAGGGAGAAACGGATCTGTGGATGCTTCCTGTCACACGCACGAAAAACACATGCAGTGGTTTTATTACAGTCCTGTGTATATATGAGAGAGAGAGAGAGAGAGAGAGAGAGAGAGAGAGAGAGAGAGAGAGAGAGAGAGAGAGAGATTAATGTCTAACTGCTAGTGCTTCTTGATAATGAGACTGTACTCACTGTAACTAGTTTTGGATAAAAAAGCATCTGCTGAATGATTGTAAAAGGTAAGGTAAATATTCTTTGAAAAATGATGCATGCAAACGTTAATGTAACCCATTGCAAAACCAGTTGAGAAAAGTTCATAAAAAAACAAATTAAGTATACTTAATTATTCATTATAAAATATGAAATCAGAAGTTAAATGTTTTATTCATTATTTTTGTAGGGTACATATTAGATTTAAAAAGCATGAATAAAATTGCATAAAACTAAAGATAAAAAGCCAATAACAGCTAATAAAACAAGGCAGTTAAAACAAGTTTAGTTGTACTCTAAAACAAAAAGCAATTAGGCCTATTCTTTAAAGGAGTCATTTCAAGCTCCTTTTCACTTGTTGACACAGATGTACAGACTTGGTCATCTGCCAATGTTGAACATATGTTACTCACGGTTTGTGTACTGGCAATCAACATCAGTTCCTTATTAAGTAGCTGGCCATATCCTCATAGGGGCGTTAAACTATATGCAGTAATCTACGCAACATACGCACTTTTCTCTCATTCGCCTGTTTCCCCGCCTCTCTCAATTCTTTTAGTCAATACAGACCAGGAAGCTAACAGTCCACGTTGAAAGGCTTATTACTTCTCCATGTCACATCGACATAGCTAATTCCAAAAACAACTAGAAATACTTGTTTTTCATGGAATGTGTCCTTTTAACTTTAAGCTCAAATCACTCCTATTCAATTCTGAGCCATCAATTAAAACACTAAGGTATACCTGTACAGGCTAAGATGTATTTCCCTGAAGAGAAGATTGGAAAAAAAGCACAGAATGAACGCACGCACACACACCACACATGCACACACACACGCACACACACACACACACACAGGCCTGTGCAGCCGCTATGCATCACAGCGACAAACGCACTGATACTCGAGGGGAATGGTTGTAGGTGTACACAGCTGATCAATACTCACACAGCATAATCAGGGAGCTGAAGAACAGAAGCTATATATCTACAGAAAGCATCTGAATGAGCTGCGTAGGCTATGTACAGTACTTGTCCACTTTACTGTGCGATGTATGCACTTCATCTTCCATGGTAACGTTGAATTTCAAGCATTTCTAGTTTAAGTACAAGACTTAGACTTAGACAGATTTTATTTGTCATTTAAATTTGCATCAAAATGAAATTTTGATTTTGATTTTAGCACAGCAGGAATTAAGTGTGAGGCAGTATATGCAAAATAAATAAATATATATATATATATATATATATATATATGCAAATAGAAATGCATGAGATCAACTGTGGGCTTGCACTTGAGTTATTCAGACGGCAGTTAACAGAACCAGTAAAACCAACGAGGACCAGCCAAATCACTTCTGTCCATGCCGTTTACTGTATAATTTCAGAATACATAATTTCTCAAATATGTCACCCCTTTAGTCATCTTGCAACAGCTCATATTTGTCTGTAATTTCTCTGGCTCATTCTCTCTTCCTCCATGTTTCCATCCTGGTCATTATTATTACATTTAATTTGATCTCTGCTGCATTCATTGTCGACTTCCTTTGATCTCCGTTCATTTTCTGCAAGCGCCGAGCCCTCTATTTCATCCGTGCCCTCTGATCTCCTCTCTCCTCCCTCGATTTAGAGGCTGAATGGCGCTACTTTTCGTTTTCTTTTTTTTTTATTTTCCCCCTTTTTCTCATTCTCAGTGGGCTGGCATGTTGCCGTGGCGGCGGTTAAATGGCTGCCCTGCAGCGTAGACCTGTACGACAAATGTGGTGGCGGGAACGCTCGCTGTGTTCCTGTCCGGGGGCATCTCGCACGCTCCGCTACGCGCTAACGACAAGCCCCTATTGCCACCAGTACAATACAGTCCAGTACAGTACACACTCTAGGTCAGTCGTCGACTGAGCGGTATCCAGGATCCCAGGATCTAACCCAGGATCTCCTGGGTTACGTAACGAACGTGCCCCTGAAATGTATGCTAGCATGTGTAGCAGGATAGCATATTGTATACCAGCAGACCGCACATGCTACGTCAAGGCTGAAGAACACGATCCTCCGTGGAATCATCAGTCAGTAGCAGGTTTTAAAACACACACCTGCAAATAATGCAGATAAAGTGCTGCATCCCTGCAATATTGATCCTGATCACGGCCAATATCGAACGGGTGTATCCTTGACCCGTAGCGCATCAAATCTCATAGAAAAGCCTCCTCAACCAAGATGTGTGTGATGTGTTCCTTGCCGTGGTCCACAGCAGCTGACCAGGTGGAAGAGACTTTGTACTGTGTGTATCTCAAAATTGTTTCAGGGGAAGATTACTCCGTTAACTTTTCTTTTAACTTTAAGTAATACCATTATGGACGCCAGGGAGAAGTCAATCAAGCGAGGTGTTGGTACACACCCACACAGTTCTAACCAGTAGAACGGGCTCCAAAGTCTCTTTTAATAAACATATGGCAACACATGTTCCCTGATTATTCCTGGTGCTTACTGAGAGGGCACACAAACATCTAATTACTAATGAGAGCTGTTGAGTAGGGGTTATAGTGGCCACATCTGTATATAGGATCACTGGCACACATACATACACACTGTCTGTAGAAGCTGGGATGTATAAAAGCATCAGCTATGTACATCTCTGACTCTCTGAATACACCCACACATACACACAGACTCATACAGTACGTGCATTGCTATACTTGTGACTTCTATAGTATAGACTTATGGGAACACCCCATATACTGTACATGAGAGAGACGTATTATATTGTATGGGGAGCGAAGGAATCATAGTGATATTTCTCCAGCTGACAGATTCACATCTAGTTTTGTGTTATGCTAATAGGGCCGTGCCATATCGTATCGCCCATGATATACCAGTGCAATTTATCCCCATGATAAAAACTTGTCATGTTGCAATATTGAAGATATTTCCTGTTGCTGGCCAGAAAGATACTGTTAAATGATAACCTACGATAGCAAAATATCCTATATTGCCAAGAAATATCGTCAACAAATATAGTCATATAGTTTTAAGTCAAAACCGCCCATCCCTAATGTTCTAATAATGTCTGAAAACCACGGGTTTAACAGAAGTGTAACATTGCATATGGATATCCAATGTGTGCATTAATATCCTTGTTGGGCAACCTGCATCAAGTTAACACACAGAGAAAGTGTGTGTACTTGAGTGTTGCTAGCTTCTTTTAGGGTTCTCTTCTATAGATCTGCAGGTTCCCTTCAGCTCCTATACCTCTTCCACACCAAAGCAGCATGCTAAATATCACCACAACCACACCAGCAGACCTTTTAAATTACTGGTCACTTTAATTAGGAGATTGCCCTTTTGGCAGTTTATAGCATGTGTGAGCAGACCATCGCCTATCAACATCGTTGTTAGCCCACCACCCCATTCATTTGGACCAGTACTGCCTCTGTTTGACTGTGTTATTGACCCTGGCACACTATTATATTTCCAAAAACAAACCATAATGATAATAATATTATCGTCTAGCAACACAATATTGAGCCTTTCTTACATTCATCAACTGACGCAAATTAAACATTTTAAACAAGTTGCAGAAGAAGATTATGTTGATTTAAACATACCAATTTGTGGTTTCTGCAGTCTAAATCACACTGGAACTCACTATACAGTACACAGTAGATGCAGTACATCACCAAAAGCCAGATGAAGGCCTGCAGAGTGTTTTTACGTAGCATACATTCAGCGGAATGCTTAAGCGAAGGGCAAGATAAACCACATCCTCACATGCGGTGTAGCGGGATGAGATAAGACTCATCCCACTTTAAAGGCCCAAAGTCTTTCCACTACTAGTCATACATAAATGGAAGATAAAGTTGTCGCAGCAGTGTACTTACTTGACTTTCAAGTTCCCTAGTAATGTATATAAAAAAAACTTAAAATCTCATCTATTCAAATTAGCTTTTAACGAGCTTGTAACTGCACTGCTCTGCCACAAAAAATGGTGCACGTGCAATGTGTCTGTTGTCTATCTTTATCTGCTGTTATCTTATTTTATTTCCTATTTTATTTCATGTGTTATGTCATTTCAATAGCATTATGTATCTGGCACACCGGATTAGCATAGTTCTGTACGCATGGCGCTGACATTCTGACATAGCAACATAAAGGATAAGAGAAATGCCGTATGCATCTGTTTTAATGTTTTAACTTGTTTCATTCCTGCATTTTTGTATTAATTTATGGGATGCACAATATTTATATTATCATCATCATTATCATCATCATCATCCTGTTGCCTGGCTGTTGTCTCCTGTAATACCCAGCGTAACCATGCCATCACAGAGAAACAGATTGTGCATCAGTGCTACAGCTGTGTGGATCATACGTGTTTATTTTTTATGCTGTGACGTTAGTAAGCGGTCCATTGCTCTTGGTGAACCACTAGCAATGAACTAACTGTTCCTTTATACGGTTACCGGTCCAAACGTTGGGGACACCTAAACTGACATGCCAGAGGAATTGTTGTCACAGGTCCATCTGGGGAGCCACATTGAAACTGTTTGTGAATGGCTGTACTTTCAAAAAAATACTTGGCAGTTGATTGGATGAACCATCTGGTCGTTTTCACTGTTGGCACCATGGTCGGCACACCTAAACCACGCCCATATAGCTATAAACACGACGCTGATTGGAAAACCATGGCCGTATAGCTATAAACACGACGCTGATTGGAAAGTTCAGTTGCTACTCAGAATCATTCAAAATGATTCAGAGGCTTTCCAGACTGATTCTCACGGCAAAATTAAGCTGAAGCTAGGGGACACCAGTCTATCAAGGCAACCACTAACAGGGAATCTCCCATCTTCAGGATTCCAGTTCCTCACGGAGGCATGGAGAAATAAATAGACGGAGGGATGGGGCTAGCGTGGGTTAGGATGGAGAGGGGGAAAATTACAGTGAGAGGGGAGGTAGAACAGCTCTGTTGTTTTGAGCACAGCTGGTATGTTTCTGGAGGAAATATTGAAGGTGCTTGCGTGGTACACAGGAACATGATGATGCTCATATTTTATTAAGGTTGGGTTACATGTAGGTGTGGTCAGATGCCTGTAAGTCGATATTTCCTTGATGCAGAGGCTGAGCATGGCTCCGTCATGTCTAATGCCTATATGGTCCCGATCCCACAGAGATGCGCTGCTTGCACCAAAGAGAATGGATTCATGGGCCAACTGTCACACTGACGAATAGCGCCTTGCGCTGAAAACCTGGGTGTATTTAAACTAAAAAATGCAACAAAAAAAAAAGGCGCATTGTGGCGCCGTAAAAAAAGTGCTAGTCGTGCTGTACCATAGGAAACAATGGTTTTGCTAGGGACGCGTTTCGAGCGACGTGTCTCGGTGTAATCGGGCCCTATGTGTGTCTGCACTGTGCAGGTGCGGTCGGTGGAAGTTGGTGTATTAGTCCCATTTAGCCAAGAGCCATTTAGACTGATCTGAAATACAGGCCTATAGCATTTGTGTGTTGCCTCTATGGGAGTTGTTGGGAAGCTTGCTCTGACCAAAGAGTGAGCCAAACCCTTCACCATTGTCTTTTTATTGAGATGATCAGTTCTTTATTTGTCTTGTAGTGACCAAACATTGACTTCAGAAGGATTCAGACCTTCAGTCTTTCTTACTTTCTTACTCACTTTTACAATGTATCTGGTTGAATGTATTTCTGTTTCTCTTAAATTGCATTTATTTATGGCCATAATGTATGTTTTGTTAGCTTTTAAAGGGCTCAGATGTTCCTTTCTCCAAGCTTGCATGCCAAACTTGGCCGAACC
Source organism: Amblyopsis rosae (assembly GCA_025399935.1). Classification (NCBI taxonomy): domain Eukaryota; kingdom Metazoa; phylum Chordata; class Actinopteri; order Percopsiformes; family Amblyopsidae; genus Amblyopsis; species Amblyopsis rosae. The sequence continues at coordinate 9,594 of JAODTR010056164.1, forward strand.
GATCACACATGGAAAACGCACTGTTATTTCTTCCACAGGTGGATAGGGTTGCCAGAGACACCAATCAGCTGGATGCAGGGCTGATGTACGGTAGGTAACATCACTCGGTGTACAGTGTAAGGTGACGTGAGAGAAAATGAAAAAAAGGTGTTATGAATGATGGTGCTGTGCTGTTACAATGTGGCTGTTACAGGTGGAAATGGCGGTAACACGTGTGTGTGTGTGGAGGGGGGGGGGGAGGGTGGCTTTAGGCCTAATGAATAAATCAGCGTGCCACAGAGCAGGCTGGTCCATAGAGGCAGATGAGAGAAGGTCGCTCCTCCGGGGGGTAGGGGAGAACAAAATGGATGAAGGGCGAAATATAGAATAGAGAAATTGCTTGAAACAAACCATTACCAAATCTCAGTATCATTTATAGAATATATTTTTTTCTCTCTTCCAATCCATTATTGAAATTTTGATTGAAATGCATCAACAACCACATATGCAGGACAGACAAGAGGAGCAAATGTGTGTGTGTGCGTGTGTGTGTGCGTGTGTGTGTGTGTGTGTGTGTGTGTGTGTGTGTGCGGGGGGGGTTGGGGTGGTGGGTAGAAGGGGTGTCTCCAACCAATCGACAGCTACAATAAGAAGTATTGATCCAATGATAATTTACACAATTTATCTTCAGTTTTCTACATCTGAATTGTGTGTGTGACTGGCAGTAGAGCGATTACATTTCATACAATTAGAAACTATAATAAATAAATAAAAACTACTTTTAGAGACATCACAAAAAAGGGTTAGATTACATTTTATTAAGGTCGTTTTCATGTTGTCCAGGGCTAAGGCAACGGTTGGCCCTGTAGCAGCCCTTAATAAGGACTATGCTAAATGTTAAGCTAACAGCGAGATTTGGAGGGGTTCTCTTATCGCTATCAAGGCAGTTAAGGTGTAACTGCACCCCAACTCTTAGCCTCTAACCCACTGTACAACTTGCTAAAAATGCTAAAAGGTAGTCAAGGAGCTGAGTGAGGGGAGAGGAGGGGCTGAGAGGGGGGACTCCATTAACATCAATTGATATTAATGATCCACAAGCGCACCAAAAGTACAGTTGGAAGCCATCAAGGACCTTGGGCGATTTCAAATGGAGATGACGTTTAGAGCCATTTTCAGGCCTCAAAATCTTTTTTTTTTATTTGGTCAATATTAACACCAGCTTATCACAGTGTCATCACAGTTCAGCGCTATTATTTTGATTACAGCTAAAAAAAACACAATGTAGCATGCATTTTTAATGTTAGCGTGAGTGAGGGGTTCACAGCGAGTGGGATTAGGACGAACACCTTGTGGATTATTTGTTGTCACAGCCATTCAACATAACAAAGGTGAGGGTCGAAACTGCTGGATGACAAACTCCACAGAAAAGGTTGTTCTATAATCTGAATAAAGCGTGGACTGAAATATAAAGCACAGCGGAAGTTCAGGCAGGACACAAGTCACTTTGCTGTATTGGCAGCTGACAGACAAGCTGATGCTGATGCTGATGCTTTACACGCATTGGTCAACAATTTGAGTGAGTTTATACTGAAGATGGTTATACCTGCCCCTTCCCCTGCCGCTTCCCCTGATAGCCCGTTAGCTCCCTCCTTCTCCTCCTCCCCTGGCACCTCCTTGTTCTGTTGTGCGTCTGTGTTGCTTGTTGTATTTGTGGCTTGCTCTGTTCTGTACCTCTGGGGGGAGGGCCTCTAGCTGCTCTCCCTGCCTGTGGCTTTCCATGTATGAGCATGGAAAGGCCTTTCCATGTATGAGCATAGAAAGGGCTTTCCATGTATGAGCATGGAAAGGGCTTTCCATGTATGCGCATGGAAGGGCCGGGAGCTCTCAGAACAGAGCCATACCTCTGAATGTAAATAATTAAGTCAATCGATATTACAAAGTAGTCCTGACTGAAATATTCAGTCAGTCCTGTGACTGTATTGTTGCCCATATCTTCTGATGGGGAACCATAAAGCACAGTTTAACATTTGCTCATGGAATCTGTGATGTTAAGAATTTAGACGGGCGGCATGCCAATTGTTTTCATCACATCGGTGCGAAGGCTGAAGCTTTTCCGTCGGATATCTATCAACGGGTTGATTGATGTGGGATCAGGTTTGCAGAGAGCAAGCCACAATATTGAAGTGAGACGAAACAGAGACGCCTTAATCCATCCCATTGACGCAACGGCCTGCTTTGGAGTGCAAGAGTGATCTCTTCAGAGGCCGGGACAAGAGACAACTAGTGGGCAACTAACATGACATAATGGGTACTGCCTCACCTCTTGCTGGACTGACAGGCTTCTAGTGACACATGTTACGCACGCACACACACACACACACACACACCCACACTTCATTCCCATCCAGAGACAAAAGTATTTGATGCCCTTCCCTCATGGGCACCTGGCTCCTTTTTCATATCCATCATTTGTGTTACGATAATATGATTTGTGTTCTTTATGGAAGACGGGGATACACTTCGGGTGCATTACCATACTGTAACTTATTGGTGTAGCACGTTTACATTAGGTCAGGAGTAGGATTATTGGTTTGCTTTGTTTTCCTCCTGTCCTCCCCATTTGTTTGAGTCACCCGCTACCACCGGCGTGCTGCCAAGTACTGTATTCAGTCAAATGCTGTTGGGAAGTAAGGCTGTGCGCTGCAAGTGCTGCAGTTTGGGCTACACTCACACACCATTTTCTTTGGTATTATTTTTATTGGTAGTGTAATTACTTGGACATATTGTGCTGTCAAGAAGCTAGCATGCATTTTTCAAGGGAATGCCAAATAAGTCATCTTTTTGAGAAAATAAAGATGAGAAAAAATATATATATATGGAGAACGTAATACTTAAGCTTTTTTCATGAGATGTATTTTACAATATGTTGTGAAAGCATTAGATGGTGGTTTGGCCACTTGGGGAGCAGGGGTCCCCAATCACAATTTATATTATCTAGTTTGGAATAAAACATTTTGGAAGACCCCCTGTAGTACCTCTGAGAGACCACTAGGTCCCCTGTTGGAGACCTCAGGCCTAGAGCATTGCTGTTTTGTGGAGTGTTTGCCATTTTATGTTCCTATACACAGGGACGTAAACTATGGAATGCGAGGAGATATTTGACAACGATTGCAAGACTTACAATTACAAATACAATTATTTTTAGATCCCTTTTGAATTGTGACATGAGATAGACATATGATGTTTGTATATTTAAAAGGTAATTGGTCAATTCAAGAACGTTGCAGTTTGTTGTGAAACTAAAGTAATCTTTAGTTTGGTGTGTAACCGCTCAGTGAACTACAGCTTTCGTCTCGCACAACACACGTCACCAAAACAGCGCTCTCTTCGGCTTGAGGGTTGTGGCGCGATACCGTCATGACACTTACGCAACACGGGGTTTGTAGTCTTACTGTAAGTGCTATTATGATATAGTCATGATTATTAATAATAATTTATTTAATAATTTCGTGTCAAGTAAATAGTAGATTTGATGGAAAGTTACATTTAAAAAACATGTTTTATAGCGAGGTCCATAACTAATGTTAAGGTATTTGTTTTATCATTTCATGTTTGTGCAAAACGTCATGTTGCGTGCATGGCGATATAAAATATGTCAATGTATTTTATATTATGTGATTCAGTTCTCACGGCGGACGTACCGAATAAATAAACGCCTGTTTCAAATAACCGACCTGTGTCAGTGTTGTTGTGAAAGGAGCTACACTTACTGTTCTTATACTTCAACAAATGCATGACGAACTGAGACTTTCTTCACTCTAATATATTTGTTTTAATAGACAAACATCATATACTTCGTGTCACAAAGCAAACGGGATCTAAAAATAATGTTATTCTCGCGGTTGACTACCATACATATTTTCTTCCAAACTTAGGTCCCATAATGCAAATACAGGATAGCTAAACAGCTATTGTTGGAATCAATCAAGCTACAGACGCATGTATACGACTCTTCCACTTATCTGTGCTTTTTTGAGATGATGAAATGATGATGAAATGCAAATACCAAAGTTAATGGCAAACAATGTGATGTCCTGAAGCGAGGCAGAGGTTGTTTTTATTCTTTAAAGGTAAAGACTTGTGCTCTTCACAAGGATGTATGGAGGTGCTTGTAATTCCTGGCATTGAGCAACTCCTCCGATCCTTCTGATTATATATATTGATCCTGTGGTAGGCTGGGCGGAGGTCATGTGACCAGGGTGATGACCTCTAGGTTCTATAATAGCTTATCTAATTGGAATATTTACTCTGTTGAGATTCTATTGATCCGATACCTTAATTACTTTAATATGTGCATGCGTTAATCACACTTCTTTTAGGAGGTGTGATTGAGTGGATTTTGAAAATGATTGCTTCAGTAATGTATGCAACATCAGTTGCTTGTGGCAACCACTCAGAAAATAATCACATGATCCTATCGTCCAATCGTGAGAAATGAGGTGACCCTGTCAACAAATCGGGCACAAGCCAATCTTCAGGCTTTAAAATCTCTCTTCACAAGCCAAACAATCACACACACCATTTCATCATCAAACAGTTGATGGCCACAACACATATCTGAATTATTTGATTAGACTTTTTGATGGAAGCTAAAAGAAAGGAACCTCAAGGTCAAGGCACAAATGGAGTTATCTCTTATCTTTCAACTGTAAGTGGTCTGACAAACCTACTCCTCGAGTGGCATTGTTATGTAACATTGCTGAGCTATTGCTAGGGAAAGATCTGTACGGCTCCTTTCACGTTTTGGCAAAAACAAAAGAAAAATAGAAAATAAAATTCGTATACAGTTTTCAGTAGCATATCAGCTATAATGAATGCGTTGACGTCCCCGCTGGTCCACAAAATGAGTGTTGTTTTAATTAAAGGGATATGCAAGCGTTCATTTTCCACATATGTCCAGGTTTGGGATCAGGTGTTTCACCCGGTCACAGTGGTATTGCAGTAAAGTATAGTTTGAATACAGTATATATATATATATATATATATATATATATATATTGCAGCTTTCATGGACAAGAGGTCACAAAGTGTTTTACAGTAAAAACAACTAGATACATAATATAAATATAATGAAACTACACATGATTAAATACCGTACCACAATGCCATACAAATTAAAAAATACTAAAATGTCAACACCATATTGCTAATTAAAAGCTTGTCAAAAGAAATGTGACAGGTTGTGTGTGTTTTTTTTTTGTAGAGTTCACAGAATCCATCGTTGTATGACTTCACACAGATCTACACGGTGCTCCAGTGTAGCCTACCTGGCGTCAGAGAGTCACCTGACAGCACAGTTTATCTGGTGTCTGTGCCCGGGTAGATGGGCTGGCGGAACAACAGGATAACTTCATTAGGATGGCTCACTGCTGGAGCCTCCACATGCACGCACACACACACACATGCAGACACACACACACATACACGCAAACATACACACACGCAGACACGCGCACTCACGCACACAGACACACAGAGATACACACACACGCACGCACACAGACACACGCAGAGACACATACACAGACCCACATACACGCACGCACACACACGCACACACACACAGACTCTCACACACACACACGCATTCTGTTTCTATCTTCTCTCCACTCTCATGGTGTTGCCAACATAGTGTCACCACCAGGGACAGGAACAAGTTGGCAGTGCAGGTGGAGGGGGAGGAAAGGTGCATGATGAGGAGGGGGCAGGGAGAGAGGGAGAGAGATGGAGGGAGAGAGAGGAGGAGAGGGGCAGGGCTGGAAAAAGTGAAGAAATAAAACACTGACATTAAAGGCAGGGTGTGTCCTTCTGGAGAACTCTTGCTAACTTCCATCTCAAATCAAAAACAAACTGCCCGCCACATTGAAATGCATTGCGAAGCCAATTGGCATTGTTGTTGTAAGTGCTGTAACCTATTTAACCAATCGTGTGGTTGCCTTTATGTAAACCAGCCCGATAATAGAAGTTTTACTTGTTGGGTTTAAACCATATTTATGTTTTTTTTTTTTTTTTTTTTTTTATATATTTGACTTGCGATTGTATCAATGCAGTTTTATGTCTTAGTGACCATTAATTATATCTCATACCTTAGGGACCAAGTGCTGTTATGGCTCTACCGACATTCCCTGCCTGGAGGCATTTCAAAGATGGCTGTCGAGTGGCGAGACTTGCCTATATCAGGACTTTGACTGCACATCCCGTGATACACTTAATTAACAGACCCGGGTCAAGTGAACGCTCTGTATTCTTAGGCCCTGGAGCCTTCTACTTGGCCCCACGTAGGCCTGGCGTGGAGGCGTGACGTGTGGTGCTATGCAGTATAGCAGTTTGCTGCCATGTATGCTGAGTCAAGGGCTTTAGGCTCCGGGCGCATCGCAGTTGGCTAGCCACTTGGCCCAGCCGCTCGCTATCTGCTCAGCACTCGACCCACTTTGCTGTCCAACGAGGGAAGTGGTCACTCCACCGGTGGAAGAGGACCAACATGGCGGCACTCCAGCCGTGGTTCGACATGCCACCCCCCGCCTCCTCCTAATCAAATGCTTCACTCCATAATGTGCTTCCAGTAAGTGCTGTAGCAGCATAGCTGGACCATGTACCGAGATGAACCACCATCTAGCTGCGTGAACCGGCATTAGAACAGACACCATACAATCATGTCTGGCAACACTGTTACATATCTATGAAATAATCCATTTACATGCAGAGACCGTGAACCAAATGGAAGGGACACGTGTGACTGATAGGGCATGTGCTCCATGTGGGCAAAGAGTCTCAACAAGGCAGATTTAAGGTATAGTTAGCGATTGTAAGATAATACACTTTTACACCAAATAATATCTCATCGCAGTTCGCTATCTTACCGTTCTCTGTGCATACTGAAAAAAATAATCTAGTACTTCTACACAGCCCTGGCTCTGTAAACACCCTGCTCGCAAGAATAATATCCTAGCCTTCGCAATATGTTTCCATTGTGCGGGGCGGAGTTTCTGACAGAACACCCTACGGCATTGAAGTTTTATTTTGTTTAGTTTTTTCAGTTCAAAGTTAGCGAGTGTTCCCTTCACTGCTCTGATCTCGTGCAGGATGTGGTATGCATCAGATGCTTCCAACGGAGACCAGGAGCTTGGCTCCAGCATGGAGTGAATAATTGTCTTATAATTAAGTCAATGAGACAACTGCCAACTTCCTTCTAGAAATGCGACGTGTAATTTCCCCTCATTCCAAGAACTGGCGGTTTTAGTAGTTAATCACACTTCTTTTAGGAGGTGTGATTGAGTGGATTTTGAAAATGATTGCTTCAGTAATGTATGCAACATCAGTTGCTTGTGGCAACCACTCAGAAAATAATCACATGATCCTATCGTCCAATCGTGAGAAATGAGGTGACCCTGTCAACAAATCGGGCACAAGCCAATCTTCAGGCTTTAAAATCTCTCTTCACAAGCCAAACAATCACACACACCATTTCATCATCAAACAGTTGATGGCCACAACACATATCTGAATTATTTGATTAGACTTTTTGATGGAAGCTAAAAGAAAGGAACCTCAAGGTCAAGGCACAAATGGAGTTATCTCTTATCTTTCAACTGTAAGTGGTCTGACAAACCTACTCCTCGAGTGGCATTGTTATGTAACATTGCTGAGCTGCTGCTAGGGAAAGATCTTTACGGCTCCTTTCACGTTTTGGCAAAAACAAAAGAAAAATAGAAAATAAAATTCGTACACAGTTTTCAGTAGCATATCAGCTATGATGAATGCGTCGTTAAGAGAAGCTTAAATATTTGAACAGGCAATTGCAGTGGCACACATTCTCACTAGTTTTCCCCTCGTAAACTTTGATCTGATTACTAAGCATGAACACACAGGTGCCTGTAAGGGTGTAGGATGGCGACGTAAGAGACTTAGATAACATTCAGAGCTGTATGTCTATCTATCTATTTATCGCTCTTTTTTTTTTTCTCATTTCATTACGTTTCCATCATCCTGCTCATGAAGCTCTTCGGGAGGAGAGGTGGAGAGTCACGCTCAGGCAGGATGAAACGGGGGAAGCGAGACACAAAGAGAGGCAGGAACAAAGAGATGGAGAATGGAACTATTAGAGAGAGGCAGGGGGAGTGAAGCCATTATTGGTTTAGCATGCCGCTGTAGGGAAGATGGCAGAGGAGGAATGTGCTAAATGCATTATGGGTTGTGTTACCGCACGCTATGCAGCTGGAGACGAACGCTCACTTCACACTGAAAGATATTATTATGATCCAACAAAATTGCATCTTACGCAATTTGGCCTGCGGTCAGAAATGGCAGAGCAGGCCCCGGAACAGCCGGGCTTCAAATGAAGCAGAAATCATGTAAAATATCTTCTTCAAACACAGCTCTCTCAGCACCAAGAGGCTAACACCTCTAACTGATAATACGTTAAATACCAACTGATATGTTGCGGGTTTAAAGCCAAAAACTGAATGCCAAAAGACAAATCTTAACAAAAACATCTCATCTAAAAAACTGTCTGAAACCAAAGTTATATAATATAATAAGTAAATAAATGCAAAGGCCTTCACACTGAAACATTTAGTTAATTTACCAAGCCCGTATTTGCGCAAGAAAAAAGAAAACCTGGCATTCATAATTATAGTGCTCTGCTGAAATGTACAATAGCAGAAGAAACAGAAGTTAATTTTATATTCTAAATAAATGAATCCCATGCTGAGGTGTAATATTGATTGTCGTCACACATCAAAGGAAAGGCACTAGTCACACACAGGTCTGTACACACACACACACACACACACACACAGGTTTTTGAGTTAAAGGGACAACCCAAAATGTTGTCCTACTGCATAGACCAGGGGTGGGCAATCCCCGTCCTGGAGGGCCGCTGTCCTGCATGTTTTATATGTCTCCTTGCTCCAACACACCTGATTCACATTAATTGGTCGTTATCAATCTCTGCAGAAGCCTGATAACGACTCATTCATGTGAATCAGGTGTGCTGGAGCAGGGAGAGATCTAAAACATGCAGGACAGCGGCCCTCCAGGACCGGGATTGCCCACCCCTGGCGTAGACTGTATGTTCCCCCCAAAAAACATGAGACACCCGGATTTTCTACTGCAACTATGCGTCTGGCATAGGATGAGTCTCAAGAGGGTTTGGTGGGTGAGCTGTGGATGAGGGAGCAGATGCTCTGGGGCGCCATATTTACACTGTCGTCAGGTGAGTGAGGACGGGCTTTCAGGTTAGCCTGGTGTTCCCAGACCCAATTTTCACTTGGTGAGTAGGTCTGGCAATGCTCCACTGGGAACCACCTGGGCCTAGGCCTCTGATTCATTGTGAAACTATTGGAGCAGCCTTTAACCAATCGGCGTTACAACTGGTTTGATCGCCTTATCTAGCTCTACCACCACTTATGAACAGGTGATTATCTCAGCCAAAATGTATCTGAGAGCAAAAGTGTGGTTGAGCCCGGCTGGGTTACACAACATCGTATTTGAAACCAAAACCGCTTATATGTACATAATTATTTTTTTTAAATAAAATAAATAAGTATATATAAAAATTTGAAAAATTATCTTTGTTTGCTTCTTAAACATGGCTCCCCTCATGAATGTGTGATTGATTGACATCTTCCTTGCTCTCCTGTCGATTTTGGAAACCTCTAAAACACTTCTTAATGACTAGTGTTGCTGACTAAAATTAAAATAGATTAAAATAATTTCACTCCATTCATTGTGAAGATTAGTTCAAAAGACACTTTTACCAAGTAATTTTTCATAAATTTTGACAGTCACACACATTCTCAGGTGGATTGTTCTTTGACATTCACACTTCAAACAGCATTCAACAGTTACTCAAATTACTGTAATTGGTCAGTTCTCAAACCCAATTACATGGCCCTAACACAGCCATGCTTCAAAGGGGGTTTTTCTCATGCTGTTTCTCCACATAAACCGTCTTTTAAGAAGAAAAGAATGGCAGACATGCAGTCAAACGTTAAAGGTATATTAGCCACACTTTTTGTCATATTCACCAAATATCTCCTCGCAATCTGCCTTCTTACTGTTCATGCTAGAAAAATAAGGTATTTGTACACCCTGGCTTCGTAAATAGGGTACAAATATAGTTGTACACACTGCACACAACAACATAGTCTTACCCAGGAATTCCACCGGGCACGTGTGCTCCAACGCAGGTTGGTTCCGTCCTCTCGAAGTGTCAACTTCCACCTGGAGCATTTCAAAAGCGTAGCGTTGCGAGGCAAAAACTACTTTGCCTGTCTGAAATTGACTTTACCTTCACTTCACTCACCTCCACTCCCAAAAACTACTGCAATTATATCCAGACCATGGACCTTTCTGGGCTTGTTCTTATAAAATGCATTTGTGGTGTCATATAACTCTGTGTTTTTAAATGTATTAAATAAACCGATGGTCCCAGATGTCAAACCCTTCTCACTTCTGGCTTCTTGCCACCATGTAGTCATGTGGAACACGATCGAGAGTCTGCACACATGGTTTTGCACACGATTTTAATTGTACTTTGTATTTGAGCAGCGCGTGTTGGCCGCGCCATCCGTCAGTGGAAAAAGTTAAATGGGAAAAGTTTAAGGGAAATGTCAAACTTTAAGGTGTTATCACTCTTGATTTCTTTCCCACTGATTCATAGTTTTTTAAGTGCAGTAACTGCAACATCTTTCCAAAGTCAATCTTGTGAAATAATCGCGATATCAATAGCCTATTTTCCGTCCATACGTCACATAGGCATCTCTGTGCTGTCGCAGCCTCTTCATCCATTAGCCCTATAGGCAACTCTGTGCTGACCG